>JAHBCN010015145.1:0-21593 GCA_019359885.1 Listronotus oregonensis
ATTTAATAGAAAAGTTTAACAACATTAAAAATGAAAATGGTGCTTTTTACTAGTCAGGAATTAAATTGCTTAGTAAAGGCAGCCAAACGATATTTTATTTTATTAACATACTTACTGTTTATGTTTTAAAGTAAATATAACAATTAAAAAGGAAAAATCCCAACAAAAAATTAAAAGAATCATGTATATAAAATAAATATCACAAGTATGCAAAATGATGACCTTTCTGCTGGATACATAGACGCATGCGTCTAATTAAACTGTCAACCGCCCTAAAAATATTTTTTTAAGTGTTCTAAATTGTGTCATGATAAATTTTAAAGCTTTTTTACAGTAGCATTTTCTTGCCCCTCATATACCCTGTTTTTCAGAGAACCCCACAAAAACTAATTAAAAACTGTTATTATCCTATCAACGTATGCAAAAATATATTAATTAAGCATTCATAAATTGCTTTAGTATTATGTGCAGTGGCTTCGTCATGTAGGAATTAAAATCCTTTATAATTTGCATGGGGTAAATTAAATTATCAAGATTCCTTAAAATCGGTTCTCGAACAGTGAAGGTATTATGTTTGTTGCCTTTCCCGATATACATAAATATATTTGTGCTGTTTTTCTACAGTTCCTGCCAAATTTGTAGTACAGTTCTACCATACCTTTTTTCTCTTTATTTAAAAAACTTCTTTTAGCAAGAGAAATCTCTTTTGACAAGTACTGACATTTAATGTTTACCAAGAACAAAAAGCATTCTCCCGAATTAAAGCCAACCAAGATATTTTTTTTTGGAATTAAATGAAGTTTGAGATTGGTTTGGTTTTTGGTATCATTAATTATTTGTCCTACCAACTAGGTTTTTAAAAACAATGTCATAATGATTTGCTAAACAAGAATATACGGTATTCTTAATGCCACGTTTAAAGGCTTGGCAAGTCGCGACAAGGCTTCACAAAACGCAAGCGTGTAAACAGGGTGTTTGGCTTGGCTTGCGTGAGCTTGCAAAAGCTTGCCGCCGATCCGGGCAGGTGTCAGTTTTTGAACACAAATAAACGAGCTTGGAACTCACTAACGCACTCGTAAGCGTGTAAACGGCATCCAAGCGTTTGTAAAGGCTTGGAGTGTGTCGGCGCTTGCCACGCCATGGCAAACGTGTAAATGTAGCATTAAAACACATTACATGTATTTTAATTTACGTTCTTGTTTGAACAATTACTAATTTTATAGCAATTGAAAAAAGTCATAGTGCACCCCCTTTAATTTCTGGACTATCTACATACAAGTTGTAAGGTTTTAATCTTCACTAAGTGGACTATGCCTGTACATAAGTGGGACTCCAAGGCAAAATAAAACAAAACTTTTTCGAGCATAAACCAGAGTATTTCTTAATTTAGTTATCTACCCTTAATCGCCTTGAAGTCCGGATAATACCCCAGATATTTTGACAGGAAATAAGTCCATTCCCAAAGTTTGCTTTGGGGCTAATAAAATTATTAAATTGATAGTATAGTTTAGTTGTATATTATGAAATAAAAAGTATTTCGATTAACATTTTAAATTATTTTCTTTTCGCTTAAGCATTGACAAGCTCCACCTCTGTTCATAATAATTTGCTGACACCAGAAGAATACGGAACCATTCAACCAACCAATCAAACTAAAAGCTGATTACAAATGCATTAAAGTAAATTTATTACGCAATAAAGCTTGTTTGCCTCTGTATACTTTAATTCTTCAAACAATTACACCTAATGACTATTACTAACATTCAAAGCTTCTAATGCAACGTTTCTATTTTTGATTTGGGTCAACAACAGATTTACTCTTATAAAAGTTTTGTAAATATTATGCGGTTGCCCCAAATTCTTTAATTTATTAACTTAATTAAATAACTTTATAAAATATTTTATGTTTAATGTTTTATTAATATTTGGTGACGTTTCGCAAAATCCGACAATACAACGAGATGTGTAAGGGGCCATTCATTAATTACGTAAGGATGATTTTGACGATTTTTGACCCCCCTACCCCCATGTAAGGGTACATAAGATTTCTCGAACTCCCCCTCCCTTTTCCTACGTAAGATTCAATCTGGTTTTTCTAAATAATAAACGTTGTTCAAAAAGAATCAGTAAGATTCAATCTGGTTTTTCTAAATAATAAAACGTTGTTAAAAAGAATAATATAACATATTATAATACATTTATAAAATTAAAGATTTTTATATATATATACTCTTTCAATGCTGTATATATTATCTTTATATTATTATTAGACAACTATGTATCTAGACCAGTGGCTCCCAAACTTGTTTCTATGGCGCCCCCTTTTTAAAATTAAGAAATGGTCCGCCGACTATACAGAAACATTTCTTTTACTAAAAAAAGGCATTTACTTACAAACCACATTTAAACACTAATCTAATTTAATGCGAAGTATGGTGCTGCATATCTTTAACAAGGTCGGAAATTCTTGGTTTTATTTTTGAAAGTGCGCAACGTAGGTCACTAACAACATCAATCCGGCTCCGTTTTTTTGTTTTAATTTCCATTAAAATAGAAAATCCTTTTTACATAAGTAGGTTGTCGAGAATGGAATGTAAAATTTCAAAGCCATTTCCGCGATTAAAGAATAGGTGGGAAGATATTTTATCCAAAATGTACTAATTACCAAATTTTCAGTCATTTTTCACCACTGAGTCGTGTTTTCAGTCGATTGCTTGTTCTTGCTTTTTTTTGAAAGGATGTTTATATCAAAATTAAAAGGATTTGAAGCAAATTTATGTTCAACATTGTCATGTTAATTAGGTAAATATTGTTGGAATTCATCAAATACACTTTCTAGGTAAGATATATGTTGTAATCTCTTCGTTTTTAGAAGTGTCGTCACTGTTCTCCATCCAAGCCAATTTTGGAAATGAGAAAAAATTTGGTGTTTGAGCTTGCAGACGACGTTTCCATCTATAAATCTTTTTTTCTTATTTAAACTGATTTTTTGTTATTTTAAAGATAAAAATTTGTATCAATTTTTCTGACCTTTCGCGCCCCCTATATTTTGCTTTGTGCCCCCTCTGGGGGGGGGCGCGTCTTCCAGTTTGGGAACCACTGATCTAGACTTTGAGATATTATTATTAAAATTGAAAGTACGTTTTTAAATAACCTTAAAGTGAACAAATAAGATGTAAATTAAAGTGCACATTATAGAATTAAGAAAATCATTCAGCATCCGAAATGGAACTAAATTTTTAATAATAAATTTCGACTTGTAAAATATCACGTAAAAATGGGTTTTATCCCCCTTCCTCCCAGATAAGGGCATGTATAGATTTTCTTAACCCTTCTCCCCCTCGGGACCCTTACGTAATTAATGAATGGCCCCTAAATCATTTCCTTACAAGTTACAAAAGTGTAATGGGACTTAAGGGATAACAGTTTTTGGTTTTAAACATTTTAAAAAAATTATTTAAGTATATAGATTTTTTTAAAGAAATTACTTTTTCGATGCCTATTTTATTATTTTATTTAATCAAGGCTTGTCCCCTATAAGGGAATATTACCTCCAATGCTACAAAAGGTCTGCAAAAGTCTTCTCTTTAAACCACAATATTTTTAAGTCTATGGTTATAAACCACATTTTACTTTACCTAAAACACTTACAGCACTTAGACTTGAAGCATTCGTGGACCTTCCCAAAAAAAACTCGTTTAATTAGCACTGGTCAAGAACTTTAAAGTAGTAGATAAAGGATTACAAAATACGTAGTTATTTATCTTAATTCAGATTTTAATGAAAATGTATGCTATCAGGGCCGCCGCCAAAAAAAATGTAGAGGGGGTCAAAAAGTTTAAGTCAATTTACTAGACTAAAATTAATTGAATTAAAGACACAAATAAATATACCACAAGTTTAATTTGTAAATAGTATTCATACTTATTTAAATTCCTAGGCAATATTGTAAAATTTAAGGAATTAGAAGGAAAATGTTTTATTTTAGGTAGTTTTTAAAACCCCAGGGGAGATCGCCGGACACCCCTGAATCCCCTGTCGGCGGCCCTGTATGCTATAAGCATACAGCAGTTTATCAGCTCTACACTATACTTGATCATACATTTCCATTGATATAGCTACGTTCGACCGATGTCAGCGCTGATCGTCAAGTAGCTCGAGCTCTAAATTTAGGCTTAATATTATTGTAAACATTTTTTTTACTTCGTGCTAATAAAACCAAGGGAGCTACGGCCTAGCCTACCCTAGTCTACATATTTATACGTTTTCTAGAACTATCCAATTTTAAGCAATTAATATTTATCTGTCACACAATCATACAATTTAGTTTTGTGAAAATAAAAATAAGTAATCCTTTAATTATAGAACATTCGCCATTACATCAAGAATATATGTTTCAAGATTAGAAGCACGAATTATGCATAAAGGAGTCCGAACGGTATAGGCTTTTTCACTATATTTATGCACACAAAATAGACTCGGATAAAAGTTCTTATCGTTGCCACTAGCAGCGCTTAGATTGAGAAGTTATACGGGGCCGAAGGGGATTTCGTGGCCAACTGAAGTCCTTCCAAGCAAATAGATGTTTCATACGTATTTTAAAAAGCTGAATCTAAATATTCACAAAAAGTGGTCAGAAAATTGTTTTTGACAATTTTATTGTTTACTAGCGGCCCGTCCCGGTTTTGCATGGATTGACTCCTCTCCCGCACCCATTATCGAAGTTTTCGTACGGATCCCTAACGTTTTGGAAAATATTCCATCGCCCTTGTCCTCCAGGGATAATGAAGGATTCTGATGGTAAAAGAATTTTTTAAATCGGTTCAGTAGTTTCGGAGCCTATTCAATGCAAACAAATAACCAAATCTTTCATTTTTATAATATTAGTATAGAAAACGCTATAGCTTGCAAACCTACCTTCAAAATTAAAAGTTTAGAATTTATTTAAAAAATATCTTTTATTTTATATTGTTAGATTTATAATTTTACAGTAATAATATTTTTCTTACAATAAATTGTAAGGTACTTTTAAATTTTATTATTTATTGGTTTTAATTAGTTAACATACGGCCGAGTGATGATCGCCTTGTTAAATTTAGCAATGGTCTTAGCAATTGTTAAAAGTTAACAACGATTTAGAATGTTTAACAAAACGTCATTGTCAGTGTTATTCAATGATTTCAGTAGGCAACCTGTCAAAATCTGATATTTTGTTAAACATTCTAAACCGTTGTTATCTTTTAACAATTGCTAAGTCCATTGCTAAATTTAACAACGCGATCATCACTCGGGTCAAGCCTTATTGACCCCTATGAACTTGCAGATCGCCTGCAACAAAAAAAGAAGAAAACCCCGCAAAAAACCCAAAAAAATCACAAATATTAATCTACATTTCGGTGGCAAACCGGCCACCGTTGTCAAGATAGAAACTAAAACAAAAAATTAAACTAAATTTTAAGAAATTTTTGGTCTAAAAACTTAGGAAATTCGGATAGATTTTTGAACTTTTTAATGACGTTTTGTCATAAGTGACACTAGGTTATTGGACTGGTGTATGTATAGTATTTAAAAAGACCAGAAAGGTGGGTAGTATGGTGTGTTAATTGATTTTAAATTTACCTGAATTTACTTTAGCATCAAGCATAGGTAACCATGTATTATTTAACAGATATTGATGCTACACATCTGTCTTTATTTAATAAAATAAATGCACTTTATTTTCTTAAATAAAGACAGATGTGTAGCATCAATATCTGTTAATTTAAATAATACATGATTACCTATGCCTGATGCTAAAGTAAATTCAGGTAAACTTAAAATCAATTAACACACCATACCACCCACCTTTCTGGTCTTTTTAAATGTTATACATACACCAGTCCAATAGCCTAGTGTCACTTATGACAAAACGTCATTAAAAAGTTCAAAAAGCTATCAGAATTTCTTAAGTTCTTAGACCAAAAATATCTTAAAATTTAGTTTAATTTTTTGTGTTAGTTCTTATCTTGACAACGGTGGCCGACTTGCCACCGAAACGTAGATTAATATTTGTGATTTTTTTGGGTTTTTTGGGGGTTTTTCTTCTTTTTTGTTGTAGGCGATCTGCAATTCATAGGGGTCAATAGGGCTGGACAGGGTCAGCCCTTATACCCCGGGACCCGGACCAAGAGAGTCCCATTTTCCAAAAAGTAGAAAGGCGGGTAACCCAAATAAAACAAACTGAAACATGAATCCACCACAAAACTATGGAACATATTTACAATAGTGTTTATCCATAAAATTCACGAATGCATGATTGATCTGCAACGTTTAAACTGTTCAAAATGTCTAGGCGAACAGTAGTAAGATAATATATAAGAAGGTATCCTAATCCTGCAATGCATGATGGGAAATGTGTCAAGCGGTCGCGCCGCCACGAGTGTGTCTTGCACACTAAAGTATTTTCATCCTTATTTTTATTATTGCGGAAGTTGGAATAAAAATACTTTAGTGTGCAAGACACACTTGTGGTGGCGCGACCGTTTGACACATTTCCCATCATGCATTGCAGGATTAGAATACCTTCTTGTATATTATCTTAAACAGTAGTGTGTCAGGCCTAGTTCCTCCCTGATTTATTGCACAAAAGGTTTCAGCATTTTCCCCCTGTCATAACTTCGTTATCCTTACATAAAGGTATAAGAATTGGTATGTAAGTAATCATAGGTAGAGATCGAACGCTGTTAGAACAACACCGATACGTCACGGTCTCATATGGCAAACTCATATGAGACCGTGACGTATCGGTTTTGTTCTAACAGCGTTCGATCTCTATTAGTATTACCTGTAAAAAAATTGAGAAAGTTATGTCAAGAAGTTTTTGAGATATCCTGTTTTGAAAACCGCCCATTTTACTACTGACTCATTGACTCATCAACATTATGGAGCACTTTCCGAAGAAGTAGAAACTTGAAATTTGGTATATAAGTAGGTTTTAGGACACAAGTAATAGAAAAATTCTGAAAACTGCACATTTTTACTCGGAACACCCTGAAACAGGGTGGTAATTGTATATTTTAGAAGTTTACAATCTGAACCTGACTTTCAAAGGTCATAATTGTCTCAGAATTTAAAATGCTGTTAGAATTTTATTCCATTCATTGAAGTTAAAAAAAAGGAAGAGTTTATACCAAAAACACCTATGTAAAATAAGGCTCAAGTTTCTAAAGTACTGAGATCTAAAATTACACCACACCAATGTTTTTTACTAATCTTCTGTATTAAGGAAAAAAACTGTCGGTGTTAAATAAATATTTATTAATCCGACGGATCAGTAAAAAACATGCCAAGTCCAAAAAGAACTTGGTGTAATTATAGATCTTAGTACTTAAGAGGTCAAGATTTTTGGCCCCTATTTTACAAAAGTACCTTTGATATGATCAAATGTACCACATATTTGGCACAGAATTCCATTAACAGTTATTAAAATTAAATGGTTAAGTCAGGATGCTAATTTGGGAGATAATAATAATATACTGGCAATCCTGGCAAAAACCAAGGTCAAAAATATGGGTTTATTAACATTTTCTTCCAAAAATATTTTTACGTAGAATTTTACGAAAAAAATAATGGCTATGATTCTAAAAAATATATAGGTAGCTGACAAAGAATTTTTTTAGGATATTTATTTTTGTTATGCCTTGGTCAAAGTTCGTTTTTAATAAGCTAAGTTTTTTTTTACATTTTTAGTAGGGGGTTGTGCACCCAAAATAATTTAAACAATTATTGTGTTTAAAGAATCTATTCAATATATCAAAATTAGTAAACTAGGCCGGGGCTACATGGTAATTATTCATCTTGTAAGAAAAGAACAAAAACACTGTAGAGTTAACATGGAACTACACGTACACAAACCATGGCACAATGACTACAAGGTAGCAATTGAGATAATAAAGTTTTCATTTGTATTATATTTCTAAATCCGGTTTAGTGATTGCTTAGTGTTTAACTTTTGTTGTGTGACTAACTGAAATGCAACTATAACATTTCTTAACATTATTATTTTAGAATTGTCCTTTTTGAATAATATTAGTCTTTAATCATTGCTGAAAATGGCAAGATTTTAAATTATGCCCTAATTTTATGTGGCGCTGAGCGGAATTCTGCTTCCGCATGAACATCTTTTTTTTTCTTTCTTTCTCTTGGGACAATCCACGAAGGCTGATGCCTAAGTATAAACGTACCGTGGCTGTCTTAAAAAAATCTTGGTAGTTACCTATTATACATGAAAAGCAGGTTTCTATAACAAGAAAGTGAAAGCACAATCAGTAGGCACGCATGGGCACGCGACCAACCCCGCTTAAACCAACCAACCAAGCCACCCTTAGTTATTTAAATTGGTAAAGGATCCACTATACTTCTTGGATAGCTTTTAAACAGTGGAGAAAGCTTTCTCCAGGGTTTAAGACCATGTAGGGCTTGTGAGTAATATTTTAAAGTGTTTTACCAGCATTAAATGTAAAAAAAAAAATAAAAATATCTTTGATAGAGATATTGGAAAATTCTATAAAAAGCATTATTCCTAATAAAAACATTATTTTAATCTTTTGTAAAAGGTGTATGTTAATGATAACGGTGCATAAGAACTTCTGCACTTATATTAAAAGGTATTTTTATTTAGAAATTGAATTTTAATACATGAGGCAAGAGCTCATTTCCCTGAATTGAGATTTGTTGATGGGGTATATACAGGGTGTCCCAAAATATGCGGCAATCTCTCGGAATCTGATAGAAAACCTAAAAATATTATGACAAGTTCCCATAAACTTTTTTCCTACGAGCCTTCCCTACCGAGATACCGGTACATAACGGACGCTCCCGGAAATCGATTTTTTTAATAACTTAAAATACTAGGCGTAATAACAACAAAATAACACCCTGTATGATAAAGGCTCAACAATATTATTTTTAAATAGCTTTAACCCGAAACTACAAAAAGGTATTCTTGATTGACATTGATAAAATCAACTGTTTACGAGAAATTAAATATTAGTATTGGTAAAGTTTTTTACATTATACAGGTTGTTGTCTAATTGAATGTCAATATTTAAGGAGGCAATTGTGGGGCCATTTTAAGAACAAAACTTCATATGAACGTATGTCCTAAACGTCCTAACTTTTGAGATAAAGGGTGGTAAAATTTTCAAAAATAAATCATTCATTATTAATATCTGTAATACCACTTTAGATATTTTAATGAAATTTGGCATACGTGTACTATGTATTAAGAAGCATTTTCTAGTGTACCGCATTTTTTTTATTTCCACCAGTGCGTTCGTACGCAATTTGGCCTGCCTATTTGGGCAGTCATTAATGGTAAGACCACTGATTTCTCTTAAAATAAAAAATATTTTCGAAATCCCCAATTATTTTTAAGTAAAGTTGATGACTTGATTTTTTTTAATTTTATGCACGGTTTTCGCGTAAAAAAAAATGAAAACGGTTTTTCTGCATCATCATAGCAATATCGATATCGGTAAAGAATATCATTAAATTACGTCTAGTATTTTAAAAGTTATTAAAAAAAAAACTATTTTCAGGGGCGTCCATTATGTACCTGTATCTCGGTGCGGAAGGTCGTAGGGAAAAAGTGTATGGGAACTTGTCATTATATTTTTAGGTTTTCTTTCAGATTCCGAGAGATTACCCACATATTCTGAGAAACCCTGTATATTAAATAGGTAATTGTCAACATTGTCTTTTATAAACACAAACACAATAAATGCAGTTAATTTTAGCTCCATTTTTACACAATTAAAATTTAAAAGTAGCGCTTTTTAATCGTTTCCCAATTTGTACCACGGATTAAAAATCCCTACATAGTTTTGTTGATTTTTTAAAAGTAAAAATATTTTTCTTTTGATGGTGTTTTGTGTACAAATAATGACTAAAGAAACGTAAAAATAAATGTATTCTAATAAATAATAAATGTTTTACCATAAAATTATTTAGTTTGGCTGTGACCACTTTCAAAAAGAGGAATTTTAGAAAAGTTTTTGCGTTGAGGTTAGGTCCGAGTAGGGTGTTATAACTTAAAAACTAGAAGTTTTCGAAAAAAATTGACTTCAGATTCGTAATCAGCGCCCCAAAAACCCCTGTACACAAAATCTCAATAAAATCGGCCGTGGGCCCGATAAGTAAAAAGTTACCAAAAAAAATTAAATGGCTACCTACCTAAAATAAGTTAAATTAAATATAACTTAATAAGAAAAATATTACACAAAACACGGTGTATGTGTTTCTAAGCTATAATTTTAAGAACATTGATTTACAAATGATATTAAAAAAACACATTATACAAATCTCTGACTTGTAACAAAAAATGCGCTTAAACTATACAAATTATGTGCAACAAAAAATATTACAGTGTGTAAAATATTATGACCCTGTCAATTATTTTTTGAAATAGTCAAAGAGAAAACAGTTTAAAGTTTTAAAAAAGATTTTGGTTGATCTGCCTAATTTCTTCTAGTCCAGCTCTGTTGCATTACTATCAACGGTATCTTCAAGTTCTTAAGCAACCTAAATCGAACCTCCAACCACGCTTTTAAAATGTCTATCTAAAAACTGCATTTTTCTGACCGAGGATTTTATAATTTTGTTTAAAAAATGCCAATTCTTAATGATGAGCCGCAAAATCTAATAGTTATATTGAAAGAAATTTTACCTATTAAATTCTATTTTTAATTTTTAAAAACAAGCTGTCAAGTAAGAAAATATACAAATAAAGTTCTGTTTAGATAAAATGTATTTTAGCAAAAGCAAATTCTTGGTAAAACTATTTCTATCATGATGAATAACCAAATGCACTTAACTTACGTTAAAATTATTTTAAAAACTGCACTGACGTGATTTTATAGCCAAATGTACATCAGATTTTTATTAATTACTAACTAAACGGAACTTGGGTAAGTTTAAATTAAATTAAATTAAAACAAGCTTTTTTCTGTATTCGCAGTTTCATGTTATGTTGGTTTGGATCCAGACATTTTATTTAATTGCTTGCTTTTACAGATTTACACATAACTTACAGTTCCTACGTTTTGATACCATTACTAAAAATAATAATTATACTTCATCAAATAGGCCTTCCAAATTTTAATATACAATTAAATGTATTTTCCATTTTACTTTTGATTCATTTACAATAAAAGTTCTAACCTTTATATATAAATTTGGCAATGTCAAGCCAAGTGTCACTTTCTCATATACAGTAACGGCCATTAAATTTTGGGCAATTCTTTTTCCCTTTCGTAAAACAGGCTTATGTCACCTTCTACTGAATATAAATACCTGTTGAAAAACCTAATAAACAAACTTAACTTTGGATGAAAAAGTTTTAATTATTTATTATATTGAGCAGAGAGGTTGGCCAGAAAGGGATGTGGCGGAAGAGATTAACATCCCAAAGAGTACTATTCATTTTGTTAAAAAAAAAAATGACAGGAAACACACTCTTTTGAGAGAAGAGCTGGAAGTGGTCAATAATTTAGTTAATGTTTTGAGAAACCAACCACTAAAATCTGTAGTTACAGCAAAAACGGAAAGCAATTTCCCAGCATCGGCATCGGTTAGAACGGCACGGTGAAGAATAAGGCAAATATCCGAATTGCGGCAGCCTTTAAACCGTTTTTAACAAATGCAAATAAAAAACAACGCATTGGATTTGCCCTACAATTTTACTTGCAACTTTCGATTTTTTGGAAAAATATAATATTCACAGATAAAAAGTGTTTCAGTCGTGCTACAAGGGGATACTAGGCCTCAAGGAACGCGATTTGATGAAAAATATACCCAAAAGGACAGAAGTAGTGGGCGATTTTCGGTGAATGTTTGGGGGTGGCTGAGTGCACAAGGACTTGGTGTATGTTATTTTATCGAAGTAAGGTTCAATGCAGAGGTATATATACCACAGAATATCTTGCTTCCTTTTACCTTCCAGCAAGATAAGTGTCCCGTTCATACGGCCCGCCAAGTCGATGAATGGATGGAAGAGCGTATCAGGATTTTACCGTGGCCCGCACGTAGTCCGGATTTAAATGTTATGAAAAATGTTTGGGGCTTATTAGTTAAAAAAATAAATAGGAAAAATGAGTTTAGGCCGCAAAATGTAAACGAATTTAAGGATAAAAGTTTAAAGACGTGGAATGAGTTACGAGGAAATCCGGACTACGCCAGGGTTTTGGTCCATTCGATGCCTGGAAGGCTAAACTCTGTCTCAGAAAAAAGCGGAGCCGCAATAAAATATTAAATTTGTTTGGAAACGTATTTAAGTTTGTTTAAATTAAGTTAATTGGTAATTAATTTATTAACTTGTTAGTTTTTATAAAATATAAATATTTTCTTTTTCTAATTAAAAGTTAAACAAGGTAAAAGAGAGCGATTTACAAAAATTAGCAGAAAAGTCAAAATTTGAAAAAAATTTTTTGCCCAATATTTAATGGCCGTTACTAAACCTTATCGTTTCTGACTTCTAAGTACCTACATGTGCACGCGAAAAGAAAATTTAGTACCCGGTTGTACAATCTTAAAACCAAGTGTTGTGTGAGGTGTACAATAGAATTTGAACTTGGGTTCGGTTTATTTTAGAACACAAATTGGCAACGTCGGATTTTAGAGATAAAAGCGTGCACTGCTGCATAAGCAAGAAAGTTAAAAGGTTTATGGAAGACCAATGCTGTAGAACAAAATTGTCCAGGAGTGCAGGGCAGCGGGAATAGGGGGACAGGCCCCGTGGAATTTGCGCAATGAACAGTAGGTCAGATCTGGACTTCCATAATTCTTTATTACCATGTATTAAGTTGACATCATCAAATATCAAATTCAAACTTACTATACTTTCACTGTTTTTTTTGCAAAATATTGTTGGTTATTAGACGAAACTATTATAGAATATTTAAAATTATTGTGGAATATTGGATTTTGTAAAAATCTAAGTAAAATAAATAAAAAACGATGTATTTAAATAAATTTTAAACATAGTATGATCGTTTCGTGTATTTATCACTAATTTTGTAATAAAAGAAGTGCAAGATAGTGTAATTGAGTTTAATTTAATTATCATATTTAGGGATAGATGTCTGGAAAATAAAACGTTGTCAAAAAAAACTTATTTTAGATTTGTAATCAGCGCCTCCGTTATGCAAAAAAATTATCGAAAACGGTGAGGGTCAAGAGAAGTTTACCATAATTTAGACTGGTTTTTTGTGTTTTGGGCTCACTTATTTTATAAATTTATAATTTGTATAAAAGTACAATAAAATAGTGTCACCTCATGCAGGTAACATAAACAAATTTAAAGAGAAGTATAGATTTTTTTTACTAAGGCTTCAATACTAACGTACCGTGGGTGTCTTAGGTGTGATGAGAGGGAGTTTATTTACACAATATTTAAATATTTGGAAATTTGGAAAAGGGAAAACTTCTGCGGCTAGCAGATTTTAATCTGGACACTCTGCGAATGACGGAACAAAGAAAGTAGGTAGTTCGGGGCCTCTTTTTTGAAAGAAATCAAGGGTAATAAGAGTTGTAGGGAACGCCATTATTTAGACATGAAAACAATATTCTAAAGATGGTCTGATTTGAAATACAAACAGAGTATACAGATTAGATGGAGAGAAATACTTTCTGGCTCGAAAGAGGAATCCAACCTTTTTTGAAGCAGCTGAGACTATGAATGTAATGTGTTTGTGTCAGTTGATGATATTCTTAAAACTAACCCCAAAATGATTAAATGACTTTTTCGCGACATCAAACATGACTATGCCTTGGAGCATTTCACTAGATAAGATTTTTAAAGGTCAAATCAAATTAGTTTAAAGGTCTTGTAAAAGAGATATTTGCATTGACCTGCTCGTGTTTTTCACATCAGGCCTATAAGCTGCCTTAAGAAATTGAATATTATAGTTGAGGATACTATCGTCAGCAAAACTAATAATAGGATTGACTGAACTTCTACAACCACAAAATAAAATCACACTAGGCAAAACAATCGAAATTAATACGGCTCGGCGTGTATCGTTTCACACGTGCCGCTCCGTCTCACACACGAACGGGACTCCGGCTCTGTCAAAAGTATAATATGAAAGTATAAATGCTGACCCACACACACTGGTTTATCAGTGTGTATGTAGGCAAGACATTACTAAATTTCGTGGAATTATGTTACCGCGCAGAATCAGAACGGCCCCTTAATAACATGTTATTTCGGGCCGGATATTTTTTTTATCAAATAGGCCATAGTATTGGATTTCCATAAACCTTCAAATTCCCTATCGCGTTTGTCGATTTTCTAAAGGTACTGTGATGGCCCATTAATGTCAGGTCTTTTAATTGACTTTGTCTATCACCATTCGTTGGGATATTAACCTAAAAAATGGTTCGACAAAAAAAGAATAAGATATATCCACAGTGGCCTATTAATTTAACTGAGTTACAAATCCAACGTTATTACTTAAGCTTGGGGCCCCCTGCTTTATTCGTTACTCAGCTCGTTAGATCGTGTTTTTCCCTTTTTTGGCCCTTTTGCCTAACCACCGACAACAAAAGTAAAGGGGGCCACTATCCCAATTTTTTTAGAAGTTTGATTAATTTTGTGGATGATTAGGGATGACGTGAGAAAAAAAGTTTGTAGTTTTTCGGCAGTTTTTGTGATTTTTTGGTTTTTGGCAAAAAAAAAGTATTTGGAGTGAAAAGAAGTACTCTGAAACGAAGATGAAGAAATAAGTATGATGTTACCACGGAAATTTATAGAAATAATTGTTGCCTGTCTGTTGTCATTTGAGTATTTCTTTCGGTTTCTTTTGAGCCTATATATAGATTTAATCTAAATGTTAGTTTAATTGTTCAAAAAAAGCATATAACCCTAGTTATGAAAATATTTAAAACTTATATATTATAAAGAATATTTATAAATTTCTATACAGGGTAGCCCGCAGTTAACGCAGGATATGTAGCATCTACATTTGTACCAAAATTAGAGATGGTCAAATCACCAAAAATCATTAAAGGATCTTAAAGAAGCAAAATAAACTTATTCGCCACCATCTATAGTAACTTTGTTTCTGCAGCAATTGAAAAAAATAGACCAATGAAAATTTAAAAATGACATGAATGTAAATTTTTGAATTTTCATTGGCTCTGAGTATTTGTGGTAGTTTTAAACCGCTGCAGAAACAAAGCTTATTTACCACATTTGTTTTGAAATCAGAATCAAGGCACAGTTAGATGTCACAAAATCGTGCATTTTAAAGGGAAAAAAATAAAAATTAAAAAAAAAAGTAATAAAAATATCTAAGAAATCTGTAAAGTATACATATATTTGTGGTTGAGCCTATGATGTAGAATACAAAGGATTCTTAAATTAATCTAAATAAAACTAATTTTTAAATGCAAAATATAATTACTAAAAGTATATGTTCTTTTCAGCCCCTCCCAGCAATAAAGGAAAGTAGAATATGAAGTTTTAATATTAATTGTCAGTTGTGTTAAGATAGTCCGTTTTAAAAAGTTGAAAAAGGCCACCACTCATCAGCCAGCCTTGTCCCTCTCATTTAAAATTATACCGTTCTCGTCGCTCGAAATTTTTGTTGAATATACTCAAATTCATGTAACGCGCCTATGTTCCAAATTTAACAATGTAGGGTGGGCGTTGAAAGAAAAAGGCTTAATTGCGGATTTTTTGGTTGATGTCCCGGCCTTTTCTTTTTTTAAATCGGACTCAATTTGTTAAAGTTTATAAAATAAAACAAAACCTTTTCATTTGTTTTGCAGTCGCTCTAAATTACATTTTTTTTAAAAAAAATTTAATAGGTTTTTTTTGTGGTTTGAATTTTATAATGTGTTTTAAATTTACCTGATAAATTATTTTATTTTTAGTATCTTTACGCCTATGGTGATATTTTATAGTTTTTGAATCTTTATTACTTATTATTATATTTTGTATTATTATGGGCTGTTATATTAATTCTGACTTTGTTTCGTATTTTTGTAGTTAGATATCTTTTGACATTTTAAATTCATCTGCAAACCACATTGTTTTAAGTGCCTCGTTTGTCTTGATGTGTAAAGCAATATATTATAGTTTTTTATGTATCCATATGTTTTTTTAATAAAATCAAAATTTTTAAATTTTTATTTTTTTGGTTCTCCATTGATTTTTAACAGTAACCTAAATGAAACACGGTAAATATTAGTTACCATTTAGCTAATATCCCAATGATTTTCCAACATGGCCCAAATAAAACATCGGTAAAATTAGTTACTGTATCGTTAAACCCCAATGGTTTTCAACAGTGGGCCTTCATAAACATAACATGGGGGCCAAAAATGTAGAAGTATTGGAAATTGACTATAAGGGGATGGGCCGGTGTGCCAAACCAATAAGGGGATGTTGGCACCAACATATATTGTGTCAATGGGAGGTTAAAAATTAAATGAAAAAGTATTTTGGGCCTTAATTTTTCCTTATTCAATGTTTATAGGGTCCTTTGAATTGGGAGACTATTTTATGACAGCGAATAAGAGTATATTTAAAGCAAAGGTTCGTCGTTAGCAAAACTATAAAGTAAGCAGTAATAAAAAAGAAAAGATCCTAAATGTAAAGAAAAAAAGATAATAGCACAAGATAAAATAATTCTTTATCAAATATACTATGTAAACAAATGTATTGTAAACGGTTTGCCAAAATATTATGGTCAAGACTCTAATTATTAAAAAAAAAAAGAAACATTTTTCATACCACTAAATTTTCTTTTCCTCAATTTTATAAGTAAATAATTTCTTTAATTTAAAAAAAAACTCTTGGGGCTTTATTTATGAAATTAAAGAAAATAATTTTAATTATATATTAGTACTGTTATGTAGAATAAAAATATTAAAATTGGCATTGTACAGGGAATATAAAAAATTTTAAAAATATTTATTGCATTGACCATAGTTTTTTAGGCAACCTCTTTGCAATACATTTATTTACCTACTATATACAGGGTCATTTATGACGAACTGTCAATACTTTAGGTACGTAGCCAGGGTCCAAAAATAAACATAAAAGTCTATACGAATATGGGTCCGCAAGGCCTTCGTTTATTTTTCTATTTTTTTAAAAAATCTATGATAATGTAAATATTGTATCCGGGTTTTTTTTGGGGTTTTTTGGTATGACAAAGTACGGCTCTTATTGTAGGGGGGGCCCCCTATACGTCTTTTTACTATTTTAAACAATCACAACTTTTTTTCCCCGTATTAAAATTTTTAATAAATTTTAAAATTGTTTTGTCATTTTTACGTCAATAAGGTATACCTGTTAAAAGTTGATATGAGCAACCGTTTTCGAGATATTTGGATTTAAAAAAATTACGACACATCTGATTTTATTATAACAATTTTTTTTAAAAAATAAGGCAAAATGTATTATTAAACAATATGTATTTTAATTTTCAATATAATTATTGTTCTTAAATTATGTTCAGCAAAACATTAGCTCGGTTTTATAATTTTATTTAAAAAATAGAAAAATTAAATAAAAACTTTAATACCCTGTATTTCGGAAATGAAGGCCTTGCGGACCCATATTTGTATGGACTTTTATGTTTATTTTTGGACCCTGACTACGTACGTATTGACATTTCCTTATGAATCACCCCGTATAATAAAAAATAATTTTCATCCGTTTGGCAGAAGAATATATCGTATCAGATATACATTTATTAAAAAAAGAAAACTGTAAATTTAAGCACAAAGCTTACATAAAAGACCATAGAAAGAAAGTTTGAGAAGCGCCGCATACCGGAAATTACCAAGAAACTTATAGGACTTGTTTTAGTTATATGAAACAACAGAGAAAGGATCTGTTGAGGATCTTTTATGACGGAGTCGATACAATGTCATAGATATGTTGTTGGTTGTTGCAAACAACTGAGAGACAGAAAAATAATTATAGCTAATACAGAAAGTTGTAAGTCCTTTCGTGTTGTAGGTTGCACACGCCACCCATCCGGAAAAAATGTCCCTGCCAAATGTCCAGTTTTTCTTCAAATGGACTGTAAGTGTGAAGATTTACTGTTTTACTGAACTACTGAAAGCTGCTAAAGAACGATTTCTACAATTAGTTTTCCCATTTTTTGGACTGACATAAATATTTTAATTTCAAAAAATAGTTTATACGATAAGAAACAATGTCTTTTGTCTTGATATATAACATTACTTAGCTTTGCTTTAAATAAGAAGTTTACACCTTCGGAATATCTGGCAAATTTTAAACTAATAAATCTTAAAAATCCACAAGTTCAGGTTCAGTAAAACCTTTTAAAAATTTTTAATGGTTGCCAAGTTTTTGTCTGCTCAGTTATTTTGAAAATAATGTGCTCGTCTTATGTTTTTAAATACATTTTAATTGGATATGCAATGTTTTTGTATTTTGATATACCCTGGTTTATTTTTATATATAAGGTCGAAATATTTTAAAAAATGTACATTTACATTGCATCAAGAGAAACTCAGGCAAACCTCCACATGTCTCATCAGCAATAGTTATAAACACTAAAATTGCTGGGCCCTAAGTACTAAGTACATAGTAATAAGGCAATATTAAAAAAAATATCGAATAATGGTATTGTTGGTATGTCAAAATATCGGAATATTAAAATATTGATTATAAAAAAATCGATTTATTATCGATTATTATTATTGATTGTTATTTAAATATGTATAAGTAGTAAAGTTGTTTTTCTACTATTTACAATGAGAAAATTTACTTTTGTTATAGAGGGTGGGTAAAAAATACAAAAATGGTATTTGGCGTCAGAATAAAGACACCCTATTTTGCAAGAAATTTTCAATTAATATACTTCTAATAAATGTTTTTGCCCAAAAAATGAACAGGATTTACAAATCAAAAATGGAGTATCTTCTACTAGGGGCAAATATACAACAAATGCAAAACATACTACCTTATCTTTTGGAGACTTTTTCAACAATATTTTTTAGTGACAATACTCCTCTCAGTAGAATAAAATAAACAAAACCATTATTTTGATTTATGACAACACAGGTAAATAAATCATTAATATTTGCTTTTCTTTTGTATTTAAGTTAAGAAAAAACACCTATGTATGAATTTTAACTTATAATTGATGATAGAAACTGACATTTGGCGATTAGACTGACGATATATAATACGAACTGTTAGTTTATTAAAATTAATAATAATGATTCAATAGTCATATGAATTTTTGGGATCGCACAAAATATGTAAATTTAAAATTTTAAGAAAGAGAAAAATAACGTAAATATTTAACATAAAATCAATTATTGAAAACTGACCCAGTTGTTTAACTTTGTTCCTATTAATAATATTCTATTAATATGTGTTGTTTTGTTGACCAATAATTTTTGCGTCCTTTTAAATAATACTATTAACATTAGCAATATTATTTTATATTTTGAAATACATAAAAAAATAAGTATAATCACATTTCCTAACTTTGTTATCACTTTGTACCTACCAGTATCCAAAAAAATTTGAAATCGTTGAACAATCAGCTTCAACCATACTTCCAAGATTAACACCATCGTGTCTTGTCTCACCAATTCTTGTTTGATCAAAGCTCGGTGAACTTTCAAGCCTTGTAGCACTGTCCAGTCTTCCTCTGTCCAGACTTGTCTCCATATCACTATTACTATTGGCAGGACTGAACGAATCCGGGCTAAAAACTCCGGTATCATCGGATGCTTCGGTGGACGTTTCGCTTAAATCCTCATCATCGTCAGGGTCGTCGGGGCTATCTACGCTTGCAGCACCACCGCTCATTTTACTGAAGATGTTTTTTACAAAACTCATTTTTTTACGCGTAAAAAACAATTTTTGGTTTAATTTCTTTGTAATGTTAATTCAAAAAATATCTGATTGACTTTAAAGACGCGTTTAAAAACGACGTTGGGCGTCACGACGATAAAACACTGCGTTTATTTTGTACCCGCTATTTGCAGACCAAAGGCACGCGATATTTAGACGAGGCGTGTTGCTTGTTTAAATGTCTGTTCACTTTATTTTTGGATTAACTCTAAACTCTTTGTAACAGATTTTCCTCTTTTTAATACATTTAAAATATTTGGCAAGTTTTACTCTACCATATCTTAAACATAATTTTATAATATTTGGGTTTGTGCTTTGAGATAATATACACGGAAAAAAATATGAAATTTTTAAGATTTAGCTATTTTTACTAAGCTACTTTGGTTTATTACCAAGTAAATACCAAATATATTTTTTTATTTTTTTTGGTTATAGACATTATAAAAAGGAAATAAAAGGACATTAATGGAGTTAACGCTCATAAACACACAAAAAATGGGTCCATCGAGCTACATAAACACGAATCTCAAAGTAAACACGAATAACTCCAAACTCAAACTAGCAAAAAATACTAAATAAAAGAAATAATTAAAATAAAAATGGAAAAGAAGCCCTTAATTACAAAAACAATATAAATAATCTTAGTCAACTTTATTGTTACTTAACAAATCCAAGCTGAAAACAACATAATGGATTCTGGACTTCATAACTAAAAACATAAAGTACATCCTGTATACAAAATAAATACAATTAAAAAATATAACATAATAAGAAATTTTAAACATTTCTATCTTGTTGCATTTAAAAATAAAATCATAAAACTGGTATTAAGAAAGCTTGGATTCCTCTTTTGAGCCAGAAAATTTTTTCTTCCAATCCGTTTACTGTGTATGTATCTCAACTCATTTTTAGAATATTGTTCTCATGCCTGGGGAATGGCTACAACACTTGGCATTCTGAGCTCCATTTAAAAAAGGGCCGTTCGTCTTATTAATAAACTTACGTTACAGAAAGGCTTCCCCCTTCTTGCCACCGTCGACTGTGGGGGGTCTTGCTCTTCTATATATTTTTTTCTTCTGTTCAGAGAAGTTGGCCCGTATGATTCCTTCTCTGGCAGCTCCTAACAGAGCAACACGTAATGCAACTTTTATGCATCCTTTTACAGTTCAATAAGAAAGGCCCCGAACTTCCCGCTTTCTTCGTTGCTTCATCCCTAGAGTGTCAAGACTATAAAACCTGCTGCCCCCCGAAGTTTTTCCTTTTCCCCCCAATCTCCAAATATTTAAGTCCCGTGTAAACAAACTCCCTTTCACCACACTTAAGACACCTACGGTACGTTAGTACTTATTATAGGCTTCAGCCTTCTTGGACTCTCCCAAGATAAAAAAAAAAAGGTAACCCAAAAAGTTCATAAACCCATTACAGAATAGCATACGAAGCATAGGTTAATAAAATTAATTTAAAGTTTTTGTAAATTATTATTTAACTAAATAATCAAAAGAGACGATGTGGCTTTAGTATTTTCGAGAAAGGATGCTAAAAAAAGTGGAATATTAAATAAACCCTTTCAAATTTTAAAAATTATTTTTAAAGTGAATTTAACTCCAAAAAAATATAAAAATGTGAATGTTAGATGAGCATACCATGTAAATACTCTTTGTTCTTAGGACGTTTAAAAAAAAGTTTTTTTTTTTAAAAAACT
>JAHBCN010015146.1:0-21356 GCA_019359885.1 Listronotus oregonensis
GAAGTCGTGCCGATATTAAAGACTGGTGCAGAATGTGTAAGGACTGCGCCTCCAGCAAGGGACCTAAGACACGAAGCCATGGCAAGATGAAGCAATACAATGTAGGAGCACCTTTTGAAAGAATTGCCATAGACATAGCAGGACCATTTCCAACAAGTAAATCTGGGAATCGCTATATTTTGGTAGCGATGGATTACTTTAGCAAATGGCCGGAAGTCTACGCAATTCCAAATCAAGAAGCTGCCACTATTGCCGACGTAATATTTCAACAATGGATTTGTCGATATGGAGTACCAAGAGAAATACATACTGATCAAGGTAGAAACTTTGAGTCCGATCTTTTCAAGAACCTCTGTAATCTCCTGGGTATCCATAAAACCAGAACTACACCCCTTCATCCCCAGTCAGATGGAATGGTCGAGAGATTTAACAGAACTCTTGATAACTACCTGAAAATTAAAGTAAATGACCAACAAAGTAACTGGGACAACTGTATACAGCCGTTTTTACTAGCCTATCGCTCCGCAGTTCACGAAACA
Source organism: Listronotus oregonensis (assembly GCA_019359885.1). Classification (NCBI taxonomy): domain Eukaryota; kingdom Metazoa; phylum Arthropoda; class Insecta; order Coleoptera; family Curculionidae; genus Listronotus; species Listronotus oregonensis. The sequence goes on from JAHBCN010015146.1 coordinate 540, forward strand.
ACTGGAACGTCACCTGCAAAAGTAATTTTTGGAGCGGAGTTATGCCTTCCAGTTGACTTACTTACTGGACGACCTTCTACCAATGAAAAACCAGCAGAAGATTATGTAAGTCAACTCAGTAAACAGCTGCAAGAAATACACGAAGGGGTTCGCAATAAGCTACAAAAAGAAAGTGACCGTATGAAGTCCCGCTATGACTTGAAAGCTAATCAAAAGGGATTCATTGTCGGTGAAAAAGTTTGGTTATACAATCCAAAAAGAACCAAGGGGCGTTCACCGAAACTGCAGAAGTCATGGCAGGGACCATATAAAGTAGTAACCCGGCTTAATGATCTGGTGTACCGAATTCAGAAGAGCCCACAGGCGAAGATGAAAGTTGTACATCTAGAACGGCTGTGTCGCTATCAAGATCGAGAAGATACTTGATCGAGACGATCAAAACTTGGGAGGGGGCAATGTTACAGATTTTAGTTAGTGTTTAGTTATTAGAAATGTAAAAGGTTAGAATTATTTTATTTAGGTTAATAATTTATTAAAAATAGGTTACCTTAGTTTTTCCCTTTTTCAACGGCCATTGCGGATTATCCTGAGGGCGCTGGAGACATCCTTTTCACACTTTTCTGGCATCCTGTAGTAAAAGAATTCATCCAGCTAATTCTAGACTTTTCCATTCTTTTCCACATTACTATATAAAGCGCGAAGGAAATCCGCACGAGTCAGTTTTAGTTTTGTATTCCGACGGGATAAGAAGTTGACAGACAGTTAAAGGTTAAACAGTTGTCATTATTACGTTACGTTAAAGTGTTACCATAGAAACGTTTGTAAACCAGATATCCAATAAAAAGGTGTAAAACCAGGATCCGTGTTTTTATACGGGGTGTCACGGAACAATAATATATATATATATATATATATATATATATATATATATATATATATATATATATATATATATATATATATATATATATATATATATATATATATATATATATATATATATATATATATATATATATATATATATATATATATATATATATATATATATATATATATATATATATATATATATATATATATATATATATATATATATATATATATATATATATATATATATATATATATATATATATATATATATATATATATATATATATATATATATATATATATATATATATATATATATATAATATAATATATATATATATATATATATATATTATATATATATATATATATATATATATATATATATATATATATATATATATATATATTATATATATATATATATATATATATATATATATATATATATATATATATATATATATATATATATATATATATATATATATATATCGAAGACTTGAACCAGGTAGACGGTTTTCAGTGTGTATAAATGAAATATTTAGATCAGCCGTAAACAAAGTTTAATAATCTTATTTGCCAACTTAAGGAGGAAATGGTTTGAACTGTAGCAGAAGAATTGTTAGTTTCCTTAGTTTTATAAGTTTGTGACATTTTAGCATTGTTTTATTTTATTTTTTTTAATCAGGAAGAAATTTAAAAATTATAATTATATACTTTACCCATTTCCAAAGAAACAAGTTTGGCTAACGGCAAAAGTTTTGCTCTAAGAGCGTCGCCAATTTGTCGAACAATTTCTCCGCGTTTTGGTGCAGGTATGTCAGCCCATGCATGCCAGGCTTTCTGAGATTCTTTAACACAGGATTCATAGTCTGAAAGGGTACCTTGCTGAACTTCGGCAATTATTTTTCCATTGCTCGGGCAAATAGATGATACCACCTTAATAAAACAGAGTACATATTTACACGTTGTTACGCTTTCACTATCAGCAATAATGAAAACAAATAAAATAATAGTTTTTAACTTAAATTCTATAGTTTGTTATCTCTTTAAATTATTTATATACATATACTTACAACGCCTGAACCTTTCCACTTTCCATCATAAACTCCAAAGTTTTTTGGTTCCAAACCCAACTCTTTAAGAAATGAATATTTTGGATCGTTGATCAAAAAATCTGAGGTAGAAGCGGACATGGTTCTAGTAGAAGAAAAAGTTTTTTTAACAAATAGTAACGTGCTCCTACCTGAGGTAATCACAAATAAATTTCTTAAGAAAATCATTTGTATCTTTCCGTTTAAAATACAATTATCACTGAACAACTTGTATTTATTGGGTTATCATTGGTCTGCGATAACAGTTATTACATTATTTGTTTGTGTTAAAAATATCTTAGGAAATTTTAATAAATTAGCTAAAGATAAGATACAGTATTTTCGAAAAGCATGGATACACTCGATAAGTCTCAAGCAAACGCCATTAAAAGGTATTTAAAAGAACAAATAGTTATACAGGGTGTCCTGGTAAGGTCGTATATTCGTCGTAATATTTGTAATAAAAGAGGCCTCGAAAAAATGCTGGAAATTATTTTCAAGTTTCTAATTCTGCTGCTAGAGGGCGTAAAACTAACAAAAAAATTAAAAACACGGATTATTTAAAAATATGCCATATTAACTCATGTCGTTGATAGATTTGTCACAAACTGTAAAATAAGAAAACTTTTTTCCATTAAGCGTTTTTTCCCAATCTGTTAAATAAAAGGAGGGGGAGGAGCGAATGTACATTTGAAAAATTAAATAACTTTTTTTCGGCTAAACTGATTTTAATAAACTAGGTCTTGTTTAAAAGAGCTTTTATCAGGGCTTAAGATAAAGTATTGGTATAATTAATTAATTTTTTTGATTTATCCCTGACGTGTGACTTGTGTCAAAGTTATAAAGTTTGTCAATTTTTTCAAAAAAAATTTATACAATGGTTTTATTATATAAGCCCATTAAAAAGAGCATAAAAAGTCAAGAAACCGCATTTCGTATATCTTAATTAATTCTCGACTTATTGCCAAAAAACTGCATTACTCGTATTCTTTCCTATTTTAAGTTGTTAGATAAACAACTCGGCGTTTTTGTATCTCTTAATACTTTTTTTGTTATATTGGAACCAATGTTGTATTGCTTTATACGTTCAATTTACCTTAAAATATAAAAAAATCTGCGAAGTGCTACCATTTGAGGTACGTTTTGAGATAGGGTGTGGACCAAACCCCTACCTCAAAAATGCATGTCTTTAAATGGTAGCACCCCATTTTTTTATATTCCTGGGTTAAATAAAGAACGTTTTAAACAATAAAACCCCTTTAAGGTTGTAATTTCTTTCGAAAACACATATCCAATAGCATAATAGTAGTAAGAGTAATCATGACTAGAGCGGCTTTTAATAACAAGCACCATTTTTATGAGCTATTTTTGGTACAGCGCAGCGTTTTTTTGATCAGCACTCATTTGTAGAGAATTGTTTTATTCCAGGATCAGCTGTAGCAATGGGATAAAGTAATTTGAAAAAATTAAGTTTTTTTAAGTGTGACTTGTGTCAAAGTTTGTCAATTTTTTCAAAAAAAAATTATACAATGGTTTTATTATTATAAGCCCATTAAAAAGAGCATAAAAAGTCAAGAAACTGATAAAAACCGCATTTTGATATCTTAATTAATTCTCGACTTATTGCCAAAAACTGCATTACTCGTATTCTTTCCTATTTTAAGTTGTTAGATAAACAACTCGGCGTTTTTGTATCTCTTAATACTTTTTTTGTTATATTGGAACCAATGTTGTATTGCTTTATACGTTCAATGTACCTTAAAATATAAAAAAAAACTGCAAAGTGCTACCATTTAAGGAGGTACGTTTTTGAGATAGGGGTGTGGACCAATTTACCCCTACCTCAAAAATGCATGTCTTTAAATGGTAGCACCCCATTTTTTTATATTCCTGGGTTAAATAAAGAACGTTTTAAACAATAAAACCCCTTTAAGGTTGTAATTTCTTTCGAAAACACATATCCAATAGCATAATAGTAGTAAGAGTAATCATGACTAGAGCGGCTTTTAATAACAAGCACCATTTTTATGAGCTATTTTTGGTACAGCGCAGCGTTTTTTTGATCAGCACTCATTTGTAGAGAATTGTTTTATTCCAGGATCAGCTGTAGCAATGGGATAAAGTAATTAGAAAAAATTAAGTTTTTTTAAGTGTAACTTGTGTCAAAGTTTGTCAATTTTTTCAAAAAAAATTTATACAATGGTTTTATTATTATAAGCCCATTAAAAAGAGCATAAAAAGTCAAGAAACTGATAAAAACCGCATTTTGATATCTTAATTAATTCTCGACTTATTGCCAAAAACTGCATTACTCGTATTCTTTCCTATTTTAAGTTGTTAGATAAACAACTCGGCGTTTTTGTATCTCTTAATACTTTTTTTGTTATATTGGAACCAATGTTGTATTGCTTTATACGTTCAATGTACCTTAAAATATAAAAAAAACTGCGAAGTGCTACCATTTAAGGAGGTACGTTTTTGAGATAGGGGTGTGGACCAATTTACCCCTACCTCAAAAATGCATGTCTTTAAATGGTAGCACCCCATTTTTTTATATTCCTGGGTTAAATAAAGAACGTTTTAAACAATAAAACCCCTTTAAGGTTGTAATTTCTTTCGAAAACACATATCCAATAGCATAATAGTAGTAAGAGTAATCATGACTAGAGCGGCTTTTAATAACAAGCACCATTTTTATGAGCTATTTTTGGTACAGCGCAGCGTTTTTTTTGATCAGCACTCATTTGTAGAGAATTGTTTTATTCCAGGATCAGCTGTAGCAATGGGATAAAGTAATTAGAAAAAATTAAGTTTTTTTAAGTGTGACTTGTGTCAAAGTTTGTCAATTTTTTCAAAAAAAATTTATACAATGGTTTTATTATTATAAGCCCATTAAAAAGAGCATAAAAAGTCAAGAAACTGATAAAAACAGCATTTTGTTATCTTAATTAATTCTCGACTTATTGCCAAAAAACTGCATTACTCGTATTCTTTTCTATTTTAAGTTGTTAGATAAACAACTCGGCGTTTTTGTATCTCTTAATACTTTTTTTGTTATATTGGAACCAATGTTGTATTGCTTTATACGTTCAATTTACCTTAAAATATAAAAAAAAAACTGCGAAGTGCTACCATTTAAGGAGGTACGTTTTTGAGATAGGGGTGTGGACCAATTTACCCCTACCTCAAAAATGCATGTCTTTAAATGGTAGCACCCCATTTTTTTATATTCCTGGGTTAAATAAAGAACGTTTTAAACAATAAAACCCCTTTAAGATTGTAATTTCTTTCGAAAATACATATCCAATAGCATAATAGTAGTAAGAGTAATCATGACTAGAGCGGCTTTTAATAACAAGCACCATTTTTATGAGCTATTTTTGGTACAGGGCAGCGTTTTTTTGATCAGCACTCATTTGTAGAGAATTGTTTTATTCCAGGATCAGCTGTAGCAATGGGATAAAGTAATTAGAAAAAATTAAGTTTTTTTAAGTGTGACTTGTGTCAAGTTGTCAATTTTTCAAAAAATTTATACAATGGTTTTATTATTATAAGCCCATTAAAAAGAGCATGAGAAGTCAAGAAACTGATAAAAACCGTATTTTGATATCTTAATTAATTCTCGACTTATTGCCAAAAAACTGCATTACTCGTATTCTTTCCCATTTTAAGTTGTTAGATAAACAACTCGGCGTTTTTGTATCTCTTAATACTTTTTTTGTTATATTGGAACCAATGAGCTGACATCATAGATAGAGAAAGCATTTCATTCATAAACGCAATCGAGAGCTGCGCCCAACATGGTTTGTGTTTATTATTGGCGATAGAATGGTTCAAGCATAATTTGTACTTACTTGTGAAATGATAATCCAGGAATCATATCCGTCACTTTACACACTTGGCACTGCCTTTTACCACTTAAATTTATTAAAAGTACTTACACAAAACTAAAATTTAAACAATTGTGACAAAAATAACCCAAAAAACAACAAGAAACATTTATACTAAAACGCCGTATTGAATGGGTCATCTGTCGAGCGAAGCCGAAGGTGGCCGAAGTACAACGACTATTAGTCGTTTGCCGAAGTGCGCCTTTACGAAAAATGCACTGTTGTCACGTTGTCGCACCTTTATTAGTATCTGTCCAAAAACAAAATATTATTTTGACATTACTTTTCTGTGTAATTCTTTATAGTAATAAATATAACAAATATTATTCACAATTTAAAATACATTAGTAGAGCTTAATTTGATGTAATTTTAAGAATAAATTAAGGAAAATTTAATCATAATACACTATCAAGTAAATGAAACAGAAAAACACTTGGCAGCCAGGCTTTACGACAAAATAGTATCTGTAGTAACCATTTTCCCGGGTTTTGGTGGATTTTATTGTTTGAGTACTGAGGTTTCATTTATCGCTAGGCAGAACCTTAGAATGTGGGTTTATGATGCCACGCTTATGCCAAATCGATGCTTTCTCCAGTTAACCTAACAGCTCATTGATTGGAATGGTCCACTTGGTTGTCTTATCTTAAATGTAACAAGAGATGAAGTTTATTAAACATGGCACTTAAAGATTTCGAGGTTTAGAGAATAATGGAAAGTTTTGTAGGCAAAAGGTTCTACAGTCTAAACATTATGGAACGAATAAAAATAATATGTAATATAAATTTTCGCAACACTTTTATCTTCTAAGAGCTTGCATAATTGTTATTTAAATTGATTCACAATGTTGCATTGTAACGTGTTTAGAAATGATATTTTTCTCCCAAAAATGCATTTCTTGCAATAGAATCTATAAGTTTGGAAAATCATTACATTGTTATAATAAAATGTTTTAAGTTTATTTTGGTAATGTTTTCAAATTTTTAACGACATTTTCTACTAATATTTTATGAAATAAGTCATTATAATAAAGACATTAAAAAAAGTTTTATTAATCTAATATTTTTTATTTAAATAAATATACAAATATCATAAATTTAAGAAAACAGCTGTCACCTGAAGACGCAACACATTTAATCGCACAACAAACATAAATACTAAAAATACACCGAACAAACACTACTACCTAAAAATACTTTAGATTCATTTAATAGAAAAGTGTTTATACCTACCGTCAATTTCAGTACTACAAAAAGTACTGGAATCAAAGAGCGCCTTGTCTGTGCTTAAAAAAAAACACATACTGAATAAAGGTATGGTTCCTTCCACGCGGCCGCCGCACGCGGCTGACGCACTACGTTTGCCGCAAAGCACTCATACTCATGTTTTTAAATGTGCCTGGTTTGTTCCGAGCGGCCGTCGTATGCGTCCGCTGTCAACGACTGCGATTGATGCGACTGGACTGCTGAAGAAGCAGTGTAGCGGCAGTCGTGTGTGCGTCTGATATTTTGTTTGTGTTGTTTTGTGTGGAGTTTTCGGTGTTTTTTTCATTTGTTTGGTTTTTTGATTTTTTATTACGTGTTTTAAGAGCTTTTAAGATTCCAAATTCAATGATGTTTCGCACTTATTCGAAAAAATCAGTTTAATGTTTTCCTAAGATCCTGCCAAAAATCTATTGTCTGACTCTCTCTAACACATGGTTTCTTATGGAAATTGCAATTAATATAAATTTTTGGAATAAATGCAATACATTATTGGTTTTGGGAACTTGAAAGCTCCTAAAATACATAAGAAAAAAATCCAGGGCCGTAAAGACGAAACGTCGGTGTATAAATCTAATAACACTATATTGTAGAACAGAAAAAGTAGCAATGGGATGTAAAATTTATTTTGTTACATTTATCCAAATAGAGTCATAAAAAAATAAAAACGAGATCGCGAATAATTGTTTTTTTCCAAAAGTCTTCGGAAGTATTCGAAATTTTTAAATTTCTAAGGTGGCATTTTGATTAGCATCAAATTGCGGAACTTTGCCTTCATTTAACCGACCTCGTATCTCTTCAAGTTTTCGAGATCCTAATGATGAGGCTCGAATTTGGGACATCCCGTACAGATTTACCTTAATACAATGGATAATTTTTCCTCTGAATTGGAAATTGAACTCCGTTGTATGGCTCGGACTTTATATCGTCTTTTTTTAAGTCAAGGATCCAATTAAACTGTGCTTTATTCAGTCTAAAATATTCTCTAATTTTTACTTCATCCTGTTGCAGATGTCGATTTATTAATGTAGTATAACAACCCTCATCGCGTCTTTGCTTAAATATTGGATTTATAGAGGCATTGCTATGTTTCAGGTTGGCTAATTGTAATGGTTTTCGTCATCCTCTTCTTCTTCTAATAATAAATATATCGCTAGATCATCCATCACGACTTTCACCAAAGATTATAACCTTTACACTAATAATTTTGCTATCGCGAGTTTGAGCCGCGGTCTTAAGAAACCACCTAATTAAACGGCGGCCGCATGCGTTAGTCGCGTTGCGGCAGTGACATGCGACCGCCGCGTGGAAGGAAACATACCTTAAGCCCGGCAAATAGCATGTACAAAAATAGCTTTTTGTGGGGCTTGGTTTTTAGTTATTAATTATGTCAAAAAAAGGGGTAAAAAAAACTTTAACTTTTAAAGGGTTGTATTGTTTTATACGTTCAATTTACCTTAAAATATAAAAAAACTGCGAAGTGCTACCATTTAAGGAGGTACGTTTTGGAGATAGGGGTGTGGACCAATTTAACCCTACCTTAAAAATGCATGTCTTTAAATGGTAGCACCCCATTTTTTATATTCCTGGGTCAAATGAAGAACGTTTTAAACAATAAAACCCCTTTAAGGTTGTAATTTCTTTCGAAAATACATATCCAATAGCATAATAGTAGTAAGAGTAATCATGACTAGAGCGGCTTTTGATAACAAGCACCATTTTTATGAGCTATTTTTGGTACAGCGCAGCGTTTTTTTGATCAGCACTCATTTGTAGAGAATTGTTTTATTCCAGGATCAGCTGTAGCAATGGGATGTAATTAGAAAAAATTAAGTTTAACACTTTTATGAAACTCTTTTTGCTGTTAATCCTTTTTCCCTAATAAATAATCACTAAATTTATTTTACGATAACTGTTTGTAGTGATTTTACCTTTATCAATATGGATAGTTTTATTGCGTGTTTATAAGTATGTGATGGGTAGCTAGTGTTCTATAAGTTTGAGGTACAAACTTTAATCTTGCGGTACCTAAATGATTTCCGCTCAAAGGATCCTCACCTTGACGAAGGCAACAGCCGGGTGAGCGGGCTTGCGTGTTTCAATGACTTTTAGAGCTAGAGCTTGGAACACCCTATACGGGGTGTTTCAAAGGTGGTTCCCCCCTATAATTTTTTTATTTTTTAAGATGGGAAAATGAAATTTGGCTTGTCGATATATGATCTAAAAATGCATTGAATGATGGATTCAGTTGTTTCTGATAATTTCTGGTTTTACCGGAAATGACCTTAACTTTTGAATTTTAAATGGAACACCCTGTATTTTTTTATCTATTTGATAGAAAATGATATTCCAAATACAATGACACCCCATATGTCAAATTTTGACATTTTCCTTTAAAAATATTTAATTTTTTGAAATTTTATCTAGAGTGCCATGACATCGTTAAAACAACCAATTTTGAGTTCAGGAGCCGTCGAAAAATAGTTTTAATTATCTTTCGTATTTTATGTCTTTTCCAGAAAGGTAAAAAGATTCCAAAATTTTATTTCTAGACATAACTCATTTTTTTCAAATGGAACGATAGTGGCTCGTTGGCATATTCGAAAAGAGCATCTTTTTGTGAATAATTTGATACCCTACACTTTATATATATTTGAAGTTAAGTCAACACTAAAAAAGCTAAAAAATAGGCTTACTAGTTGTTGCTTATAAGAATAATAATTATTATATTATTATTATTAATGATGTTATTTATAGGTATATTTATAGGTATCTAAATCAAAATGCCCTTTTAATAAACACAGCAATAACTTTAAATAACTAACTCGCATTTAATTATAAGTCATCATTAACATCATTGTTTAGCATCAATGTTTTTGTTTATTTCCAAGCCTACCTGACAAAATTACAGAAATGCATATATTATGACTCTTTTCGAATGCCACGTACCGGATGTTTTATTAATTTTATAGGCAACAACTACTATGCTTATTCTTTTTTTGCTTTTTATTGTTGATTTAACTTAAAATATCACGTGTGGGGTATCAAATTATTCACAAAAAAATGCTCTTTTCAAGAATGCCAACAAGCCACCATCGTTTTATTTGAAAAAATTGAGTTATGTCCAGAAATAAAAATTTTAAATCTTTTTACCTTTCAGAAAAAGACATAAAATACGTCAGTTAATTAAAACTATTTTTTTACGCCTCGTTAACTCAAAATTGGTTGTTTTAACGACGTCATGGCACTCTATGAATTTTAAAAAATTAAATAATTTTAAAGAAAAATGTCAAAAGTTGACATATGGGGTGTTATTGTATTTAAGATGTCATTTTCAATCGAATGGGTAAAAAAAATACAGGGTGTAACATTTACAATTTAAAAGTTGAGGTCATTTCTGGTAAAACCGGCAATCGTCAGAAACAATTGAACGCATCATTTAATGCATTTTTAGATTATATATCGACACGACAAATTTCATTTTCCCATCTTAAAAAATAAAAAAGTTATAGGGGGGAACCACCTTTGAGAAACACCCGGTATATACAGGGTGTCCGGAAAATACGTGTACACCGTTTAATGACAGACTCCGGACGTCAAAATAACTCTATTTAAGCGACCTTACCTATATCCAAAATTGCTTCAGTTAGCCTGCAGAGGGCGTCAAAGATTTTTAAAAAATTTGGTTTTTTCTAAATTTTTCAAAAACGTTCAAGTCAATTTCAATAATTTTTGGTGATGAGTCTCGGGCTATAAAATGACGTTTGTTGTTGGCACAGTTATCCACTCTACTTAACCTAAAGTATTGTAAACGTGACGTCATATGTACCTATATCCTCTGATTTTTTATGTCATTGACTTACCATTTTCTGGTAAAACAATGTATTTGGAAGATTTTTCATCTCTTGCAAAACTTCGCTAGGATAAGTGGTTATGCCAGAAAAAATCATTTAATTAGGTGCCCTGGCAAGATATTTTATTAATTGTAATAAGCTATTACTAAACATTGTTTGCTGGTGTTTTCATTATTTTTTGTTTTGCTATGAAATTTAATATTTCTCTTGACAAATTGATGTCAGAGTTTGAACGTTAAGGCCACTTTTTTTAACTTCTAAAATCTTTTACTATTACGGTAAATATGGACAACTATACGAACTCCGAAAAAGTTGACATGCTTTTGGTGTACGGGTTTTGCCAAGGAAATGGACGTCAAAGTGTTAGGGTTTACATTGAGAGATTTCCTGACCGTCGTATACCAAATCACCAAACATTTGCAAGTATTGAACTTCGTCTTCGGGAAACGGGTAGCTTTGAACAAAAATTTGAAGGTAGGGGTCGTAATCGGACAACTCAAACTGTTGAAAATAAAGAGGAAATTTTGTTAAGAGTTGAAAAAGAACCAAGTAGTACACGCCGGTTGGAAAGTAAGTTGGCGGTTCCTAAAACCTTCCTTTTTCTTGGGACGAGGTCGACAGAGTTGTTTCTGGGTGTTCAGCTGCATAACCTGTGATACTTTGTTCTTGATGCTTCCGTTTTGTTTGTTTTTTTTTGACTATTGTTTGCCCTTGTTTTTTACGTCTGACAATCCATGTACTATGTATTTTATTTTTACTTTTGCTAGTTTTAAGTTGTATGGTATATTTATTCATTTTATTCTATTTTATATTGACTTATGTAATTGAACTTTAATGATATTTTAAAAGAACAATTGTTGCACCCGTATCACATCCAAGCAGTTTGGGAACTTTTGCCCATTGATCCTCCCCAGCGGCTCCTATTTTGTCAATTTATTCGGAACGAAACAATTCATGATCTAAATTTTAGTAAGAAAATCGACCTTTACAAGATCAGGACTTACCAACCTACACAAAGAACATGTTTATGCCGATGAAAATCTTTATGCCATTAAAGTTACCCACCAGCAACATCAGTTTAAAATAAATGTTTGGGCAGGTATTATCGATCGATACCTTATTGGTCCTGTAATATTACCAGACAAATTGAATGGAAATATTTACCTTAATTTTTTGCAAAACAGCCAAATCTTCTGGAAAATTTTCCCCTTATTATTCGGCAGCGACTGTGGTATATGCATGATGGAGTGCCACCTCATTTTTCCGTGGCTGTTCGACGGTACCTTTATTACCAATACCCTCATAGGTGGATTGGAAGAGGCGATGATGCACCAGTATGATGGCCACCACGTTCTCCGGACCTAAATATGTGTGATTTCTTTTTGTGGGGTGCTCTTAAAACCAAAATTTATAAGATTCTGTGAAGACGCGCGAAGAATTATGGCAACGAATTTTAAATGCAAGCAACCATCTTAATAATCCCGAGACATTATATAAAGTTCAAGTTTATTTTTTAAGATGTGTAAATAAGTGTATTCAACAAAATAGTGGTCATTTTGCACATTTGCTTAACTAATGTTTTGTTTTAATCGAGTTTTTTATTTATTAATAAAATATTATGCCCGAGCACGTAATTGAAAATGATTTTTTCTGGCATAACCACTTATCCTAGCAAAATTTTGCAAGAGGTGAAAAATCTTCCAAATACATTGTTTTATGAGAAAATATTATTTAATTTATCAGTAAGTCAATGACATAAAAAATCCGAAGATATAGGTACATATGACGTCACGTTTATAATACTTTAGGTTAAGTAGAGTGGAAAACTGTGCCAACACCAAACGTCATTTTATAGCCCGACACTCACCACCAAAAATTATTGAGATTGACTTGAACGTTTTTAAAAAATTTAGAAAAAAACCAAAATTTTTTAAAATCTTTGACGCCCACTGCAGGCTAATTGAAGCATATTTGGATATAGGTAAGTTCGCTTTAATAGATTTATTTTGACGCCCGGAGTCTGTCATCAAACATTGTACACATATTTTCCGGACACCCTGTATATACATCAATTTTAATTTTTTTTATCTTCTGAATGGGCGAGCTACAATTAAGACTCGGCACACAAAATGGTCTACATTGTTTATGTGCTAACAAAATGACGACGAGTTTACACCATTTAACAATCACAAATGAGACAACTATAAATATAAATATTATACATAAACAAGTTAACAAATAATATCACATAATAAAAGGTAAGCAACTTGATTACTAATGATAAAAGACACTAATGTTTTTAAATTTAATCAACGGGGCGGTTTTCCAAGTACTTATTTGCTTCCCTCTTATTCATATTATGAATATCCATAAAAATATTGAGACATAATTCTGGTACTAGCACCTTAAAAAAATAGCTTGTTTTTTTGTCTTCTGGATCAAATTCAGTCTGCATTAATGAAATCATGTGATCAATCTGTTCAAAAGTAAATACTACTGTGCTAGTATTATAAGTAAGATCTTCAGTGGTGAGATTCTCCAGCTTCTTTTTTTTATCATAATATCGTCTGTGCCTATCTGAAAACTTCTTTCCATTGATTATATCTCGCAAAAAAGGTATCTTTTTAGTAAAATATTTAGTAATCTCCTCCAAAGTTAATTGTTTACAATCTAATAATACCTGTTCTTCTGACTGGTTAGACTTCTGTGGTGATAAAGGCATTTTAAATGTAGGCTCTTTAAGAGTCTGTGCTTCTTCAACTTGGTTTTTGTAACTTGTTAAAGTTGTTTGGTCTGCTACAATTTCATTTAGTGACGGTACATTAACTCCATACTTTTTAAATGATTCTGTGTGTCTTGGTCTTTTACGTGAAGATTTTTCTTTAAATGTTGGTAATTCATCGCTACTTGCTGAGTCAAATCTTTTCAATTTTGGTTTAGATGATGTTTTCAGTTTTTTAATATTTTCAGACTCATTACTTGAAGATTTATTGGTCTTTGTTGTTGAAATATTCAAAGGTTTTGGTGCTACAGGTTTTGTCTTGTTAGTCTTAGAGCTTTCAAATTTTGATACAGATTGGCTAGGTTTTACTGTGGGTTTTGATAACCAACCAGTTAGTTTTTTTTGCGATGAATTGGTAAGAAATTTCTTACCAGTAGGGCTACTTGATTTCCTCGATTTAGATGGCATTTTTGGCGATTGAACTATTGCTGAAGCCACATTTTTCAAAAGTCGATTTAAAGCTTTTGTATCAGGAGCACAGGGAAACAAAGTTATAGCTGTTTTTTCAGGTGAATCCGGCATTAGAAAATTTTTACCTGTAACAAATAAAAATCTGTATATTAACTACTATGTTGAAATAATTTATCAACGAAAAAATTAAAGAAAGAGCAAACTTCTCATTTTTAAAGCATTGTTTTTTGTGACAGAATGCACAATTTCGGTTTTGGTTAATTTTAAGTAAAAAGTAGAATTAATTTTAATAGCATTAATTATCAATTAATTAATACAAGATATTACAAATGGAAAAAGTCCCTTGAGTTTCTTGGTGAATCTCAGATTATTGCTCTTGACATATCCAAAGCTTTCAATCAGGTCTGGCATGATGGGCTTTATTTATTTTTATTTTTTTATTTTAAATAATATACGGGATGCCCCATTTATAAATTTACATTCTTAAAATAAGATAACAGTTATAACTATTTAGCAATAATAAATTAACTAAGTCTAAGTCCCAGCAAAATAACATCACCACCTGGAATGTAAAATACTGTTACAGTATCTAAGAAATGAGCCTCCGAAGGGATCAATCTCAGGGTGAGCATTCAGTAGCGCAAGGCCACGGTTGAGAGGAGAATGACTCCCATAATTAGTTCTATGGACAGGCATAGAGAAAACTTCATTCTTTCTAAGAGTTCGGTGTGGTACCTTAAGAGAGATTTGACTAAGAAGTTGGGGACAGTCGATATGACCGTTAATTAATTTATAAATGAAGTACAAGTCAGAAAATCTTCTTCTGTCCTCAAGTGATGGAAGATTAAGGTACAGTTGGACATCTTCAATTCTATCTGTCCTATGAAGTTTATAGGCACAGTATTTTATAAACTTCCGTTGAACTCTCTCAAGTTGGTCCTTATAGATGTTGTAAAATGGTGACCAAACAACCGAAGCATATTCCAAATGGGATCTCACAAAAGAGACATACAGCAAACGAAGTGTGCTCACAGACAGATCACCACCAACTCTGAAAATGAAGCCCAACATTCGATAAGCTTTACCTGTTATGTACCTCAAATGTTCCCTAAAAGAGATTTCGGAGTCGAAATAAATCCCCAAGTCCCGAACTGAATCCACAGCACTTAGCTCTTGATCCCTAATTTTATAGGCCGTCGCCTCATACTTTTTGTTGTGTTTGAAAAAGCTTATAGAAGAGCACTTAGCAGCGTTTAGGGATAATCCATTAAGCTCAGACCATCCAGCAAAAGAATTTAAAGACTCTTGAAGTATTCTAGAGTCTCGGTAGTCATCAACAATTCGAAACAGTTTCAAATCGTCAGCATAAAGCAAATAATCACAGTCCCCAATGTAATTTTCGATATCACAAAGAAACAAGTTAAACAACATAGGGGCACAATGGCCACCCTGAGGCACTCCAGAGGTTACAACAATGCTACCCGATTCAAAATTTCCTATCCTAACCTTCTGAGTTCTTCCAATTAACATACTCTGGAACCATTTCACTGTTTTATCACTAAATCCTATCGCCCGAAGCTTAGCTACAAGCAAGTTATGATTCACCCTGTCAAATGCCTTAGAGAAGTCCGTATAGACCGCATCCACCTGGTGTCCACTCTCCAGTGCATTCAGAAGGGCTGTCTCATACGATACCAAGTTAGAAATAGTAGACCTGCCGCCAACAAAACCATGCTGACGAGTGTCGATGAATTGTTTACACTTCCAGCTTAGTTGATCATATACAAGGCTGTCAAGTAGTTTGGGAATTGCAGATTGCTTGGAAATGCTCCTGTAATTATTTACATATTCCCTCTCCCCTGATTTAAAAATAGGAATTATAAAGCTCTCCTTCCAGATCCCTGGAAGCTCACCTTCCAATAGCGACTTATTAAATAATAGCCATAGTGGTCTTGAAATGCTAAACCTAAGGTTACTTAACAAATGCTCAGGTATGTTATCAGGTCCTGATGACAATTTTAAAGGTAAATGCGCAATTTTATCAAAAACATTAGACAAACTAAGAGAACCAATATCAAAATCAAAACAATTATTAACCCTATAATCAGGCACAGTTGCATCGCTGCTGCTATAGACCGTTGAGAAATACTCACAGAAAAGGTCAGCAATGTCCTGCCCACAGTTCGCCACTTTGTTGTTATAGTACATGCAGCTGGGCAGTTCATGTGACCTCCTCTGAGAATTCACAAACGACCAAAAATGTCCAGGATGCTCAGAAATACCACTCTCAGCTCTTTCTATAAAGAGCGCATAATCCCTCTGTATTAAAGTTTTACATTTAGATCTAAGATTAGAGAACCGTGCATAGTGAGTCCGAGATCCAGATTGACAGTACTCCTTATGAGCCTTTTTCTTGTCAATAATACAACTTCTCAGTTCTGCAGAGAAATAATTGGGAAAATTGGAACTCCTATAAACCTTCAGAGGCACAAAATCTCTCACAGCACCGTTCAATATTGTGTAAAACAAACCGGTAGACTCATTGATAGATTTATTTAAAAACAGCTTTTCCCACTGAACACTTGCAAGATAATTGTTAAGAGATGTAAAATCTGAATTTCTATAATCAAGATATGGAATTTCGTATTTTACCGGTTTGGTTTGCACAACATCAATCTGACATACATAAGCGCTATGGTGTATGCTACAAGGTAGTAACAAATCTTCAGCTAGAGTTACAGATGCACTCCCTATATGACTGAAAACTAGATCTAGGTATACATTACGACTATTAGGTATTGTAATAAGTTGGTTAAGATTTAAAAATGCAAAGTTCTCAGCAAGTAATTCAGCCTGATTTCCCGGAGGACAGTCTACCCGAAGTCCATGTTCATCATTGCTCCATTCAGCCTTAGGCAGGTTGTAGTCCCCACAGAGTATAAGACTGGCAGATGGACATTCACGGCATATCTGTTCAACAGCCTCACAATGATGAAGATATAATTCACCACTACCACCTGGCGGTATAGACTCCGCCAAAAATTAGCTGAGAGGAGCCTTGTTTAATAAAAATAAAGAGATGTTCAACTAAATTGTAGTTTGTTTTTATTAACCTAGAACACAGATTCTTCTTTACAAAAATAATGACTCCCCCTCCCCTCTTCTTATTACTAGTTAACTCTGTCCTATCACTACGAAATGAGGTGAAGCCTTTAACACAAATCTCAGCATCAGCCACCTTACCATTTAACCAGCTCTCAGTCAATACAACTACATCATAATCACAAAGAGAAATAGCTAGTTTTAAGTCTTTAATTTTTGTATTCATGCCACCAACATTTTGATAATACAACTTCAATGGGGCTAGTGCATGTTTTTGAGGATATAACAGGATTAGATATTTTCGTGATGAAAGGATACCCATTTCGGTATCGGATACCAATGTTATTCTCACCTTCTTCTTCCTGCGATCAAGTTCCTCGTATAATGATTTCAGGCCCCTTCTCTGCATCATAGTAAGATCGGGTTTAATCTTAATATTACTTTCTTTGATTTTATACTTCAATCTGAGACATTGAGTGACAGCGTGAGCATCAGAAAAAATCACTTTAATAGGTCTGGGATGTTCACCTGTTTTACCCACACGTACAACCTTGTATTCGCCAACCTGTTGAGCTTCCAATTGCTTTAGCAAATCACTAACATGCATTTTATCATGTTTGACTCGTACGTCAGTGTCACGTGACGAATTTTCAATTACGTTAAAAATCATCAAATTCTTAGACCTGATTGACCTCTCCTGCAGTTCAACAAACATATCAGGACCCCTGTCCGAAGTCTGGCCGGACAACGGTAAGCCTGTGCTAGTATCCCCTGCTGCTTTGATGGAAGAGATCTCCTCTTGAAGCTCAACAACCTTTGACTCCAGAGCATTAATTCGTTCATCCTTTAATTGGATGCTTTGAGAAATCTCACCAAGAGCGCCCTGTAGCCTTTGTTTCTGTTCCAAAAGAAGCTCAACAACTCCAGAAATAATACACAAAACATCTTTATTCGTAGTGTTGGTTTTATTTAGCATATTGTTTATTTGTTTCCGAATCATAACCTCACAATCTTCATTGCCTGGTTCGGCAAGTTTCGACACTGATAGAACTTCAGAAACACGCTGGGAATGTGCCGACGTGTTCTCGCCAAAACCGCAACTGTCATCGCCAGCGGAACTTGAGCCACCACCGATTCCGAATGATAGTCGTTTGTTTACATTTTTTACGCAGTTTTTACACGACCAAGTATGCGATTTAGGCCCGGTTGTACAAACAATGGTTCAACAGAAGTTTTCTTGAACTGCAGTTCACTGTTGAACCCAGTTCAGAATTATGAGTGTTGTACCACTGCTGGTTTACCTGAACTATCAGTTGCAAAGCCCACAAAGAAAAGAAGAAAATTTGCCACATCTTAACCTAATCAAAGATTTTGATTTTATTAAAAAAAACAACTTAATAATAATAAAGAGCATGTATTTGTATTGTATTTGTTTTTTTTTTGTTTAATTTTACATTTTTTTCAATCACTACTGACAACATAAATCACAGATGCTAAATAGCTACATATTGTATAAAAAAAATAATTCTTTTTTGTTTCCTGTAATTTTCTGCATCTGCCCCTCCAGGAGATTGAATTTTATTATGCGTGCCATCCATGGCTCCAATGCTAAAAAATCCTCGCCTCACAATGGTAATTTCGGATTCAGTTCTTAGCATTTTATCAATTTTAGCCCCAATTCAGCAACTGATTCTTAAACCATAGATATTTTTCAACTTGCCGTTGACTTGTCAATACCTCCAAAATCTCAAACAACTTGTAAAAAACTCCCAGTGGCTAGAAATCGTAAAGCAATGCATACCATTTCAGTAGGAATCAGGGCATGGTTTCTAAACAAAATAAATAGAACATTTAAACTTAAAATTAAATGTAATTAAACAATATAAATCTTACTTATCTGTAACAGATGAAATTTGTTTAAAAATTTCATCTATATTAAATCTCACAGCTTGCTTTTTTTTAACCTAAATCTGGCCTTAAATTATTTGTCATTTCAAATATTTAAATGATCTGGTCTATTTCTGTATATTTATGGCTCTCGAGAGTGTGCAACATTAATAATAAGTTATTCTACAAAATCCTTGTCGTCTGTCATATCTTTTCATACAAGATCAATTATTAATTATAAAAACCGAATAGGTATCAACTTTAAAAATATAACAACAAAATATTTAAAACACAAGGTAATCTGTCAGAAGAGCGAGGTTAAAAATTTCTAAAACTAGTTGAACTCATCTTGAACGACCAAATTCGGACGTTCAAGATCAACCACAGTTCACCGTCTGAACCGGCTTTGTAGAACGATTTTTTTCCGTTGAACCGATGATCAGCGTGAACTTCGGTTGAACGTCCATTGTACAACCGGGCCTTAGATTTTTTAAACTGAGCACAGATTTTGTCGTACTCCAATTTATTCACGCCGGTACAGCCTTTGTGAATCCACGAACAACAAGACGAGCACTCTATAGATGATTGATTGCTTTTAATTAATCTTTCACAGTAAGGACACGTACTCACGTCAGCCATCTTACTTAAACATGTAATATAATTGGGGAAAACAAAACTTCCTTCTTACGGTCTTCCAACTAAGCTTTGCTCTTGCCTCTCCAGTTTCCTTTCTAATCGGCGTATATCAGTTACTGTAGATGGTCATTCCTCCAGCTTCTACCAAATTAATGCTGGGGTGCCCCAGGGCACATTGCTGGGACCCACGCTGTTCTACACATTAACGATCTTCTCTCTTCCACAATCAATCCCATTCATAGTTTTGCTGACGATAGTACCTTCCACTCTAGTATTCAATTTCTTAAGCCAGTAGCAATTTTTTCAAAACATGTCCAAATTGACGATACTTTTTGATGTTTCATGATTTTAGACATTGGTTCTTCATCACTATCACTGTCATGTACTGCTGTTAAGTTTAAATTTTCAGTGCTTTCAGTGCTATTTGTGGTAATCTTCTTGAACTTTGTTATCTCGTTTAAAACACACTGCTTCGTGAGCAAAATATTTTCTGGTGGAAAAAATGCTAATTTATACCTAGGGTCCAATACAGTAGCAATGACATAATTGGGATTCTGGTAAATTAGTAGAAATCTTTTGTCCATGATTTTTAGTAGGGCATCCCTAGTTGTTCCCATGTATGAGGTTGAGTCAGCAGAAAGAAACCCCTTTAAACTAGTTATAATAGGAATAACATTTGAAATTACTGATTCTGTAGAGCTAACTGTTTTTGTCACTTCTTTAAAGGGTCTCAAAAGTCTAACAGCGATGTTTAGTAATTCCCACTGGTAGCTGGTTAAACTGTTAAAGCCAAGATTTTCTTGTTCAGCACAATAAATGATGATGGATCTCTTCAACTCTTGCAATCTTTCCAGCATATAGAATGTAGAGTTCCATCTAGTTGGTACATCTTGCATAACTTTTTTGTCTGAAAACCATGCTCCTCTTGAATTTTTTTCAACTTGTCGCAGAGAAGAATGTCCAAAGTGGGTAGCTATTCGTTTTGCAACTGCAATCAAATCTGATACGGCCCGTTGACTTTT
>JAHBCN010015147.1:0-21449 GCA_019359885.1 Listronotus oregonensis
ACCATTTATAATATTATTCTAATTTTTGACCACAGCAGCGCTGCAAGGGGTTACCCTTTCCCCCCCAACACCTGCTCCCTGCCAATAACTCTATTTTATCACAATCCAGATGTCAAAGTCTGTTGTTTTTATGTAATAATGGAGACGTTTTGAGTTTGTTAACTTAAACTTAAAGTGATCTGGTGATCTCACAAAGTTAATTAGATTTTTTTTTAAGAATTAGAATTTTGAGACAATGAAGAATAATGGATAATCCCAAAGAAATAGGTGCAATGGTAAAACCAATAATATAATATATCATAACCACTAAGTATAGATATGACAAGATAGTACCAGTAGTAAATAAGACCGCTTCGATCCTGGTCCTGAAGCATAGGAAATGAGCTTGCTCAGCATATTTGTTTGGAAACCCTAATATAATATCATATGTGAATATCCTCCTTTTTTAAAGTCTTATTACCTAAAATAAATAAGAATAAAATGGCAGCAAATCTTACTTTTATAAAGAACACTTTACTTTTAGAAAAATTTAAAAGTTATGCATGAAAAATGGCAATTTGTCTTTAACAAAAAACAAACAAACGCCAGAAAGCAAAAACCCATCGCTCTGAAGTCCTCTATCGACTCGGCTCGATTCAAAAGGTACACGGTGGCAAAGAAAGCATTCAAGGGTGGATTCTGGGGGTCGGCCACCCCGTCCGCTGGGGGCGGCCAACGGCGGGGAAAATCAATAGGAGAAGAAAGCCGGTTCCGGAACGGTTCGCTGCGTCTCAGATTCGCGAGACGAGCGCCCATCACCGAGCCACCGCAAATGGAGCAGCGGATTTGCATAAGCGGTTAAGTTTTCGGTTTGTCTTGAGAAAGGTGAAGAGGTTTTTTTCTTAATCCACGTTTTGTGTCGAAAATTAAGTAATTGTTTCTAGCCATGAACAGATTTAGGGCAGGGAAATTAAGTAACTTGATTTACCAAGGAAAATATAAAAAAATCATAATAAATTAAAAGTAAAAAACATTTTGCCAAACAAGCATTTATCTACATAAAAAAAAAAAAAACTTTTAATTAAATCAAACTCATCGATTTATTACATTACACAATTTATATGATAAACAAGCTTGCCGCTGGATTTACACATTTTATAAAACAACATATACAGTAAAGCGCACCGTACTGCGAACATAGGAGGGTCCTGGACAATTTTGGATGTACCCAATTCTAAAATACCAATAATAATTTTGTGGCTTGCATCTCAACTTCCGTCTCATTTTCTCACGTGGCGCATTTTTGGTTAGGACTGGTGGGGAGTCCGGTGATAAATTCGGAAGAATTATCTGTCCAGTTTAGTTTTTACTACGTTTTTATTTTCAGTAAGAGGATGCAGTGTTTATAGGAAGTAGCAGGGTTAGCTAGCGTCAACCGACCTTTGATCGATTTCTTATCAGTCATAAATTTAAAATTAGTTAAAACCAAACAGTTTTCCTAATAAAATAAAATAATTTTCTTAAATAAATAATGGAACGTTGAAGATATTTTTAAGAAAATAATTTAATGTGCATTCATAGAATAAAAAAGAAAAACTCTTTTTCAAGTTATCAAAGATGATCAAATAAACCACCTTCTTGCGCCAAACAATAACCAAGATTGTCAAAAAGCCTTCTGAATTTGCTTAATGTTAAGGGTAATAATCCTAAATTCCCAATTCCCAATTTGTAATTGCAATTCTTTAGATTATTAGCCCTATTCTCCTGGAAAACATAAATTTTGATTTTAGTGACCTCAGAAAAAAATCGTTGGGTGAACCATGAAGTGAAAATTGTTTAATAAAAACAATGTTTTTTTTAAAATTTTCATTGTTATTTTTCATTTTTCCCTTACATTTCATTGGTTTTTCTTACCCTTTTTAGGGGTCGGTATCAATTTTTTTCAGCACTCTTTCCACTGATCTTCTGCTCAAAAAAAACCTGTCCTGCAATTGTATTAATGGAAACTGTAGGATTTTTAATAACACTTGCCACTACCATAATTTGTGTCATTTCCTTTTGTTGTTTTTTTTGAAGGGACTATCATGTTTATGTTTTCTTGGAGTTAAACAACCAAATGTTGGTTTTTAAGACTCGGTAAATAGTGGAAATCGTGGGGGGTCGGCCTGGTTAGAAATAAATTATTAAATAATTCCCCGATTCCCTAACAGGTTTCCGGTGATTCCATTCAATAATTTAAATTTTGTCTTCCAGTTCGTAAACATCCATTATTAATAACTATTTAAAAAAAAAAAAATTTTTGGTCGCAAATAATCGACACAGTACAACTATTGCTGTCGAGCGTTCGATACTAAAGAACTATTTCAGAAATAAACGTATTGAATTGTTGGCTGGAAAATTATTGATCAATAAGCAATGCGTGCGGCTTTTTAGGTAATCAAAATCGTCTAGGATCGTCCTATGTTCGCAGTACTCTGCGCTTTATAATATATATATATATATATATATATATATATATATATATATATATATATATATATATATATATATATATATATATATATATATATATATATATATATATATATATAAATATTTATTTAGAATTACTTATGTCAAGATAAACTAACATATTGTATTTTTGTTTATCTACACAGGTAAACTTGCGACCAGTTTGTATATAACATAAATTGTGTAATGTAATAAATTGATGGGTTTGATTTATTATATGTTCGAGGCCTAAAGCTTGTTTTTAAAAATGGTATTTTACTATTAATTTATTTTTTATTTTTTAGTTAGATCTTTTTATTTGATGTCCATATTATAGGGGTGCATAAAAAACATAGTCCACTATCTTTGGGAGTTCGCCAAATTGAATTTGGAGTAACATTACTTTTCGTATTATTTTCAGCAAATCCTTTTATGTGATCCCCATATCATGGGAGTGCATAAAACAAACTGACCGCCATTTAGGGCGGTCAGCCATATTGGATGTAAAATGACACTACTTAGCAAATCATGCATTGTCAGTCAAACTTAACGTGTATGCAAGATTCCAGCTCAATCGATTAGGGATAAATTTTATTATATTTTTTAATAATCCGAAAAAAATATAGCTTTTTAAAAACTAGGGATAAATAAGTCCATTCACTCACCTATCGGTAGTTTTTAAACTTAAAATCGACTAATTTTAAAAAGCAATTTTTGGCAGTTTTTTACCAAAATTTAAATTAATTTTTTATGCGGTTTCAGAGATAAAAATAGTGGAAATCCGTCTTGGCAGTCCTGGATTTGTCTGTAGGCCATATAAGCCACGGCCTAGGGGCGGCAGCGTCTTAGGGGCGGCAGATTTTAGAGGGAGCTCACTTAGTTTAAGAGGATAAAAGTCAAACAAGTTCACCGCTTGTCTTATTGTTTTTTCAACTAATACATTAAATTCTCAGTCACTGATGAAATATTATACCAATGATATAGAAGAAGATTTGGTTCAAGAAATGTTTGCATTTTCACAGTCATATTTTCTCTAATAAAATTGCAGAATGTGCAGTAAATCCTAGACCAAACTTTTGCGGAATGAATCTCTATCTAATGTTTCCTAACTTGGATATAGCTCTCCGCATCAAACTTTCCACTCCGGCTACGAATTGCTCTGGGGAAAAAAGTTTTTCCTGTTTAGAACGTCTAAAAAATTATCAAAGGTCTTAATTGCCTCAAGGAAAAAAGGAATTATTTGGCTCTTCTCTACATAGAAGCAGAGATAATGAACACTATAAACTATGATGAGATTATAGATGATTTTGCTATTAAACAATCCCGTAAAAAATTGTAATTCTTGTTTCTTTAATGCCCTTTCTTAATGACTAATTTATTCTTTTAATTAACTTTAGTTCCTTTTTTACTACATATGGAAAATTATTATTTTAGAAAGGTACATGGGGCGGCGGAAATAAAGAGGCCTACACTCGTAAAAAATATAAATCCGGCACTGCATCTTGGCATATAGCTACAATACGAAAAATCACAGGATTTTAAAAAAATGTTTACCTACACATTTTTTTTATCTTGCGACATTTCCAGAAGGCTTAAGACCCAAGTACTAATGTACAGTGGATGTCTTAAGTATGGTAAGAAAGTAGAGGTAAGAGTGTATTAACATGAGACCTAAATATTTTAAGATTTGGGGGAGAAAGGAAAACTTCTGCGGGTTGAAGGTTCTAGAGCCTAAACATTCTCGGGGTGACGGAACGAACAAAATGGAAAGTTCGGGGCCTTTTAAGGTGGGCTGTAAAGATATACATAAGAGTGGTACTACGTGTTGCTCTTCTAGGAGCTGCGGGAGAAGAAATCAACTGGCTAATTTGTCGGAGCTGAAGCCGTGAAAATACCCAATAAAGAGCGACAGAGCTCCTATATTCCGACAGTAGGCATGAAAAGGAACATTTCATGTAAGCGTGGGATCATTAATAAGATGAACAGCTCCTCTTTAATTGAAATCAAGGATACTAAGAGTTGTGGGAGAGGCCATTCCTTAGACATATAAACACTATGCTAAAGAGCGTCTGATTTTGGATACATACAGGGTATATAGAGTAAAGAACGAGAAATACTCCTTGGATTAAAAAATGATCCGAGGTTGTTTAAAGTTGCTAATGCTATTTATGTAATGTCCTTATGGCCGCCAAGGTTAGTAACGCTAACAAGGTTCATAACCTATTATTATACACTTTGCATTGATATAGTTTCTAAGAAATTGCCAAATTTAGATCATTTTCAAGAATTTAACCGTAAGAAAGGACCAAGAATTTCTTTATATTCCTTATTATAATGTGCTCCAAAGTTCTAGTTAGTAACTACTTTTCTCTTTAAAATAAGGATTACGAGAATAAATTTGGCAACGTAGGTCCGTCTGTGACACCGCTCATATTTGAAATCACATCGTAATTTAAGATGGCTGTGCTTGACGTTACTTATCGTAATAGCTCAACTGTGATGTTCTGAATATCATAATGTGATGAATAGATCACAAAGTGTGTATTGTAAGACATCTTTAAGGCTATTTGGATCAGAAATATAAGGTTAAAGCAACCTTATATTTAAAACCAATACTTCCCTTTTCTAAATATTTACCTACAAATCACTTCTTCCGTAGGAATACAACTCACACCTATATTTTCGCTTCTCCCCTTCCAGCGGGACCCCCGCTGACTTTTTCAAGTGTCTAATAAACATTTTAATGAACTAACTACCTCTTCTTATATAAAATCCAAAGTCTATTTTAATAGACTCGACATTATAGAGTGCCTTTATTGTTTGTCGGTGACACCGATACAGCTGCTGCTAGGGAAATGGCCAGTGGCGGGTGGTAGTTTCGAAATTGGGGGTTGATTTAAGAATATCGATCAAAAAAATCAGAATATTGAAGCAAATTTGCATATTGAATCTTTGGTTTTTTTATGGCTATTGTACCAAGGTCAACTTGTGTATTTTTTCGTCAAATCCTGAAGAACACTTAAGAAAATAACCTTAATTGAAACAAAAGAAATACGAGATAAAATTAAAATGTTTTTAATGGGTTACCTTATTACATGGAATTTAAAATATTAAGAAATAGAAAAACGTAACAATAACTACCTGAAATGCCTAAAACCAAAACGACTATAATCTGCCAAAGTCTAGCGTTTAATACTACTTCTTATCCATATTACATATTACAATTAAATTCTGTTGTTACGAAAATTGAATAAGAAATTATTCTGTTATAACGTATCGTATTTTTGTTAAAATTACTTTAGGGTTCTAATTAATTTTGACCAAAACATAACATTTTAAATTTAACTATAAGCATTTTCGCTTCTACGCTTGTGATGGTGTGAAAAAAAACAGGATTTTAGGTGATCCTTTAAAATAGAGGTGTGAAATAAATGGACGTATCATTTAACAAATCCGCCATAAAAATATAAAATAAATGAGGAAGTGAACTTGATTAAAAAAGAAGTAACAAAAGCATGACACATGCTAAATTTATATATATATATATATATATATATATATATATATATATATATATATATATATATATATATATATATATATATATATATATATATATATATATATATATATATATATATATATATATATATATATATACTATAAATCTTATTACGCCTTTTACTTGTAGAGGCCACCTACACGTTTTTTTTACTATTTTGGGCAATCACAACTTTTTTGTACGGCCCCGTATTACATTTTTAAGTAAATTTAATAATGGTTTTGTCATTTTTACGTCAAAAAGGTATCCTTATTAAAAGTTGATTTGAGCAATCGTTTTCGAGATATTTGAATTTAAAAAAATTACGACGCACCTAATTTTATTATGACAAAAAAAAAACAAAATGAATAATTAAACAATATGTATTTTAATTTTCAATAAAATTTGTGTTCTTAAATTATATTTGGCAAAACCTAAGCTAGGTTTTATAATTTTTAAAAATTCCACCATTTACTAAGCACATGTCAGCTCTGTGGTGAACACCCTGTATTTCGGAAACGTAGGCCTTGCTGACCCATATTTCTATAGACTTTTATATACATAAATATATATATATATATATATATATATATATATATATATATATATATATATATATATATATATATATATATATATATATATATATATATATATATATATATATATATATATATATGTATATATTGGTTATTAACTAACTGCATAAATATTTTTACTCTATCCCATTTTAACCCTCCTCGGTCACTGTTCGGGCAACACAGGGTGATCCCAACTACCGGTAGTGGCTGCAAATATTTGCCGTATTGAAGTGTCAACTATTGTTGTGCTTCTATTGTTCGAATGTTAGATTTGTTACTCCGAAACTGCTCATAATAACATACTGCCAAACGGCGAAGGGGATTTCGGTGATTTTAGGGGATTACAAACGTAATCTTGTTTAAATGGCCAGTTTTCGAATGGAGTTAATATAATACGAATTTAATTTTAATTGGGAATTAAGTATCTTTCTTTTTTGTAGAATTTTCTCTGGATATAGGTGTACATTTTGCATTCTATTTTTTACACTAATAAACGCATACATCATGCTGGATTAAGCTATAATACCTTCAGAAAAATTGGCAAAGTTAGATTATGATTTTTAAAATTTTACAGTAGATTAAATTAGATTAGATTATTTGAGCGGAGATGGCAAAAATGACATCCACCACTGCAACCTTAACCAGATTTATTGTGGTTTGTCCTATCGTTTTTTAGAGTACCTTGTCCAGGCCCGTCTTCTTAACTAGACTCCAGAGTCTTGACACTGGCCACTCCGTATATCTTGCCGGTTTTGGCTTTTCCTCACCAAGCCTAGTAAACCTAAGCCTACATAGTGCTTCGCAGTGGCACCACACATGTACGGCTGTTTCTCAGCCTCCTGGCAGAACCTACACAGACTAGGCTTCGCCCGGCCTATTCTTTCCAGGTGCTTGTTGAGTTTGCAATGTCCTGATACCGTTATCCTTACGACCTTACGACTGTGGCTCAGTAGGTCCGAGGTAAACTTGGCCGAGCAGATCTTAATGAACTGCTTTGCCTGTCGTTGTCCTGGTGTTTGTACCCACCAGCTTTGAAACTCTCTGTCTACCCAGCTCTTAATAAATGCTTTAAAGAGGCCTGCCGAGATTCCACAGAATGGCTCAAGGCCTATCATTTCCATCGCTGATCCTCTTTTGGCTAGGTCGTCGGTCTCTTCGTTACCTGGTGGCCCTTGTGGTACCCAGGCTACCGTAAGTTTGTTTGCCAAGCCGGGTCTGTATATAGTCCCCCACTAGATTGGAATTAACTTTTGAAGAACTGATGGCCTTCAGGACCGTTTGGCTTTTTACAGTAACAAAGGAATTTTTTTTGTCACAAAAAAACGTATGGGCAAGAACTTTTTTTCTCTAACATTATTATATTGTTATGTTGCGTATTTTTATAAATATCTTTATGCCACTTTCATGGAGTCATTACCGGGGCCGTTTTTATCAATTTTGACGCCCTGGGCTATAAACCAATTAGCGCCCTAAGGCCCAGTCATTGAAATTCTTAAATATGATTTTTTAGTATTTCATTGCAGTTATAAATAAAATTATTTTGTTAAATAAAGTTCCCGTTGATCCACATTTCATTTTTAGTTAAAATACACGGAGCTTATAGTCCAGTAAATAAAGGGACAAAGCTGTAAATAAATCTGTACAGTTTTCCCTTGTGGCGCTATTCTTAGGTCTTCGGGGATACTTTCGAGCGAAAAAAAGTTTATCAACATTTACAGGTGGGAAAAGGCTGAAAATGACCCCTCAAGTCCGGAAAAATAGGCTAATATCTAATAGTTAATCGACGAAATCGCTACTTGATGGAAATCCATTTTAATTTTTAAAAAATAAAACACTTTAAGTGATATTTCCACTGTTTATTGGTATATTATACGACATATGTTTCGCTATACTATAGCTTCCTCGGGTACTGTATGAACTGATACAAAAATAAAAATAAAAAAGAAACGGACTGCAACCTAAATCTACCTAAGTTTACAATCTACCATAACTATTTGTCGGGGTGTTGTTATACAAATTTAATAAAGGGGAGGGGGTTTGTTTCTAATTGACCATTAAGGAAATTCCTGTATTTTTAATTCTGTTTATTTCTAGGCTCTCAAAACAAGATAGTTTTTTACCTTTATTTAGCACATGTAAAATATTAAAATCATCATCAAAGTTGTGATTTTCTTGTAATAAATGTTGTGCGTATGCAGAGTCTTCCTTTTGGTTTATAAAAGATTTTTTATGTTCCATTATACGTTTCTTGAACGACCTTCCGGTTTGACCTACATAACACTTATCGCAAGAACCACAATTTAGCTTATAAATACCTTACTTTACTTTAGGTTTTTATCTATCTTGTCTTTATTGTTCTTTATGTAATTACCCAAATTATTTACTGTTCTGTATGAGATGTTTATGTTATCAGATATGATATATTTTGATACTTTTTCAGAAGGTTTGCCAAAATAAGTGATACACTTAAATTTTTTATTTTTGTTTCTTGTACTAGTTGGGTAAATGTGTTCATGATCTATTTTTGAAAGTTTATTTTTAAGTATTTTGTCAACGAAATTTGAATGAAAACCATTATTAATTGCAATCTGTTTTATGATATTTAATTCTTTATCAAAATTTTCTTTGTTTAATGGGACATTGACTAGCCTGTGTATCATGCTATGGTAAGCTGCTTTTGTGAGTGCTAGGGTGTAAAGAAGAAGAATGTATAGTCATATCGGTAAACGACTCTTTGTGGTATATAGAGAATTCATGTTTGTTTTTATTTCTGTTAATAGTCAAATCTAAAAAATTAATGCTTTTGTTTTTTTCCATTTCTAAAGTAAATTCAATATTTGGATGTAAATTATTTAGGTAATTTAACAAAGATTCCAATTGTCTGGATGTGCCAGTAAAACAAACTAAGACATCATCTACATATCTAAACCAATATTTACATAAGTTGAATAATGGATGATTAATCAATTTCATTTCCAGTTCACTCAAAAACATTTCCGCCAACAGGGGACTTAGGGGGTTTCTAATATCTGCCAAAATATGCGAATTGGAGAATTTTTGTTGAAACAAAAAATAAAGATGTAATCTACAAAAATGGTCCTTATAATTTTTTTCAAAAAATTGATAGTTTTTGAGATAACGGGACCCAAAAGTCCCTCATTTCAGCTGGCGCTCTACCGCCAGAATTCCGCTATCTTTATGGATTTACTTATAAGCGGGCGGACGAATTGTTCTACTACTCGGGCAATAATGTACATTTTAAAGTTCATCGGAATAAGGAAAACCCGCACCTTTCATTGCATATGAGTTTGGGTCCATTCTGCTTTTTCTAGAATATTAAAAAAAGCGGTCAAAGTTTTTTTCACAATATTTTAGAGTATCTCATTAATTTATTAATATTTTTTGAAAAAATGGTTTGTTATTCACATTTCTTTTTTATAATGAGACCTTAGCAAGTGTTTAATAATCCCAAAAAATTTTTTTCACCATCTATAAAGTGTGGAATGTTATCGATTTTTCGACGGCCGTTTTCCCGAAAAATATTGGTTTTGTGAAAAAAATGGTAGCAGAGAAATAGCAATATATTAATTTATATTTTTTTTTCTTACGTCATTAAATTCCATTTTATTGGCACTACAATATAATACATACCAAAAATGAAATAAAAATAATTAATAGTAATAAAAATATTGTAATAAACATCAAAAAATATGTTTAACAAATAAAACATCCACATATAACTATACTAATTATAATAATTATTGTCATAAATTGAATTGATGTATTAATTAAATAATAAACTTCTTTCTCGCTTTAGTTTGAGCAAATTTATAGATTATTGAATTTACATCTAATTCTTTCCAAATAATCCGATTCTATAGAATTCTAGATATGGGAACGAATTTTTTCAAAGGCGGGACAAAGAATAACAGAACGTCGAAATAGAATAAATTTAAAGAAGGCAAGCATACTCATATTTTTAATTTCAAATGAAAACATTTAAGTTTTTTGTAAGTACATAGAATTTATGTTTTTTGTTTGTCTTTGTTGTATTTTTAATCAATTATTTTTTGTTTAATTTTCCTTTGTTTGGTTAATCTGTTTGTTTTTTGTTCCGTTTTTTCCTCTATTTTATGTTAATGGAAATAAATAAATAAAGAAAAATATTGTTATTTTTAGTCATTTTGTAATAATGTTATTTGTAATTCATTATAAAATAGCGACCTCTAAAATTTATTAACTTTAAATTTAATAACAGCTTTTATTACTTTTATTAGCTTCTTCTATCGAATGAACCCAAGATAATACCCTATAAACCCCAATTATTACTATTTTTTTATTAAACAGCGACTTAAATCGCCTTTAAAAGAAGTGGAGATTATGCACTCCATTCAAAAAAGCCGTAGTCATCTTAATACATGAAAATGCACGCACCCCGAACGACTTACGCTCTTATTGCATTCATCCTTTCCCAAATTTTATTTAGATATGAGTTTAAGCTATTTAAAATTCCTTTCCTTAAGTTTGTGCAGCTGAACCATCCAAATTGTCGGGGCATCTGAGCAGCTCTCCAAAGGCCCACGACGAAAAATTCAATTTGACTAATACTTTAGATTCCCGTTCAGGAAGGACCCGGTCACCCACCCTGCCCCTCGGCCTACCTTCGATTTTGGATTGTCCAGCACTGGGCAACCAGCTTCTCAGTCACTTCTTAACCCATCCGCAAAGATTAGGCTAAGCCACTTCAAACCCCAACAACCGTATAGAAAAGCAACACGTAGTGAGGACTTGCTCAGCAAAGAGGATGTGGCAAGCCTAGGGATTCGACTTAACCCACGGGATCCTTCCAGGTGGGACCCTTACTAGTTTGTGCGCCCCTGGGCTGTAGCCCAAATAGCCCATAGAATTAGTATAGCCCTGATCATTACAGTCCATCTGGACTAATACAGACAGATCAGTGAAAAACTTGTAAAATCAAAAAGGAATAGAACAAAATTGTGGACAGAACTTGGTTTAATTTTAGATCTTAGTACCTTAAAAGGCAGGGATTTTTCTATAGAGACTTGGCCCGTATTTTACATGAGTGTTTTTGGTCAAATAATTTATTTCTGCCTGTATAACCACTTACATTACTAAATCTTGTTTAGATTACCTCAACAACATCCTGTATAAAGTGCAAAGTAAAACCTGCTATCATATTTATTTCCGTAAAGCAGGATTTTAACTGAACCCGCGAAATAATCCCTATTTCCAGCGTATCAATTCGGGCCTATTAAGGGCGGCATAACAACCCCCTATTGAGCCCTTAGAGGACCACTTAAAGTAAATTGTTTGACAATTCCGTCGAGCCGACTAATCCAAATCATTGTAGACACAGCGAAGGGCCGATATTGCCTTAAAAAGGGCTGAAGGGGGACGAAGTAACTGATTTAAAGAAAAAGTCTTTATTTTAAAAGGGATTTTTGGAGATATTGGTACACAGAGCTTAATACTTTTATAAAAAACGAAATCGTTTTAAAAATGGTGTGAACACTCAAAAAAATACACTTAAGATATTTTTGGTTTTTTAAGTAAAGGATGAAATATAAATAGTGATGAGCGAGACCGGTCTTGGTCTTGCGGTCTTGGTCTTATTCTTGCAGTAAGACCAAGACCGAGACCAAGACCAAGACCGCCTTCTTGCTTGCAAAACCAAGACCGGGGTATGCAAGACCAAGACCGAGGAGTGCAAGACTACGCAAGACCAAGACCGACCTGCAAGACTCTGCACTTTTGTCACTTTTTTTTAAATTATAATATGTAATTTTTATATTTAATATACAAAGGCATTTCATACAGAAATGAGGAAAAATGTGTCGAGAACTGCCTAAAAAGGCGATTATTTTATGAGTAACAGGTTTTTTTAATAAAATAATAATTAAATCGATCACTTCGTTCTTTTATAAAATTCTCTAACTACGATAACTAGTAAATTCAATAACATGTTTCAAATATAATAAGATTGTGACTCAATGGTCAATCGCTTACGACAGAGAAAAACTAGGAGTGCAAAAGTTATAGAAGCTGAAAATTACTTACCTTGTTTCTTTTTTAATTAGCTATCTAGTGATGCCACTTACAGAGTGGATCAAAAATTTCCAAAATCCAGAAATACATTATTTTTGTGCCACACTGTAAGAAGTGGCATCATTAGATTGCTCTTTAAACTAAGATATAAATGTAAAAGTGATATTTGTCATGTCATATAGGAATACTTTTTATATAAATGGATTTTAAATTTCACTTCCGGTTTAGACGGAAAAGTCAAAACAATGCCAAAAGTAGAATGATGCCGTCATTTTTGTCAAAACCGAAAATGATAATTGAAAAACCATCTACGTCAATATTGTACCTATATGACAGTTCAAGAATTGCCAGCCAATATACAGGAAAGCGATTTTTTAAATTAATTTTTTGTTATATTTTTTTAATTTTAGGTTAAAAGCTTAAAATAAGGAAGTTTTCTTAAGTGGTAGTGGATTATTTGGAAAATTTTGAAATAGAAAATAATTTTACTTTTTACGCCTTTTTTTTCTATAATTTCTGTATATTCAGTTTTTATGAACGGTTTCGGAGATATCGAGCTTTGTCGCACCATTGAGCCACCTTGTATAAGCAGAATGTTTATAAAGTATTTGTACAAACTTTGTACGGAAAATGTTTAACTAATTTGAAAATAAAAAGTTTATTTGATGGAAAAAGCTTCCTGACTAACTTTTTTTTTTTAATCAGAAACCAATGTTGACATATCAGAATCATTTTTATGAAAATTTCACATCTGGTTGAAATTGAAAGTTTTTTTTTCTGCTCGCACAGTACACAGTTTTGTATTTGCTTAAATTTTATATGCTTTTTTAAAGAAAATTTAAATAGTTCCTATCACTAAAATGTTTTTATATGCCATTAAATGTATAAAAGCAGGATTTGTCTCAATTTAACTAAAAAAAAAGCGCTATAAATAAATAAACTCCTACATTCAAAATATGCTTTTTAATCAAATAATTTAAATGAACAAGTAAGTTTAAAATTGGTATATTTTAAAATTTTAAAGAAAAAAATATAGTCTCCATCTTTATTTATTTGTAAGTAATAAAAAAAAATATTTTATTTAAGATTGCTTAGTTTAAATTATTACTACCAAAAAAAGCAAGATCAGCAAGACTCTTGCAGCAAGACCAAGACCGGGTGGTGCAAGACCAAGACCAAGATCTTCTTTTGGCTTGCAAGACCAAGACCAAGACCAGACTTGCAAGACCAAGACCAAGACTAGCTCGGTCTTGGTCTTGCTTTGCTCATCACTAAATATATACCAAACACACTCTGGTTTATATTGTTTTTCAGATTAAAACTGAACAAGGCTTAATTTTGCATCCTAATTATTTTTTAGAAAAAAAAAGAAGTAAACCAAAAGGAAAGTTCAGAGCTGTCGCAATTACTTTTAAAAAGTAATTCAATTACAATTACCAATTACTCTTCTAAGTAGTAGTAAATTACGATTACCAATTACTAGCATCTTTGTTAAAAGAAATTCAATTATCAATTAAAACTAAAAGTAATTGAATATTTTAGAAATTACTCTATTTAAATTACCACATGTATTAAACACGATACACTAAACAAATAAAATATTTATACTAATATGCAACATACGCGCACGTCACGCTATTTAAACTGCTTTCTTGGCAAGTTCAACATTAAATGACTCTAAAATAAAAATTTCTTTTTATCCTACCCCAAACATCAACAGATTTTTTCACAAAAAAAAGTATCAAAACAGTGGCGGTAAGCATCACTCGAAAATAGTATATAGACACGGAAGCGGTGTTCGCCGGATTCAAAGCGGCCCGCCGTGTTTCAAGATGCTCCTTCTGGCTGGCCCGAAATTCCGGCAGTTTTTCCATAAGGAAAGGTTATTGAATTTTTCGTAGTAGGTAATTCGATAATTAATTTCTAAGTAATTCAATTAATTTATAAGTTATCTAATTGCTTTCTAAGTAATTGAATTACTTGGGATTCGTGCAAATCAATTACCAATTACGATTACATTATCCTGTTGATTGATAATCCAAATATAATTACCTTTTTGGAAAGTAATTAAATTAAAGTAATCTAATTACTAAGAAGTAACTGAAAACGATTTTTTAATTATTTTAATTCAATTACCGACATCTCTGGGGAAGTTAGCCCCATTTTTGATTTATTAAATGTTTTTGGGATGATTTTACTTAGAAGAGTGTTTTACTTTTTAGCAAAGGTAGTTTCAGGAAAACAATACCTTCTAAATTGATTAGATTGAAGTTTAAGCTGTTTGTTGTAAAAATCTGCAAAACCCTTGAGGTGCAATTTCGCGACTGCAATATTTTTTCTTGCAAAGAAATAAAAAGAAATGCAACAAAGTTTCTAACAAACAAAATGTTTATTTATTGTTCATTTAATCGAATAATTTGATATTATTATGCTCTAATAATATATATGGTATATCCCATGGGTTATTGTATTTCATAGCTTTTAATGGAACTTCATCTAAAATAAATTTCAGTGAAGTATTGTACCTGCGAGCCTGAACCATATTAGACAGCCCCATGATGTATATTCTGTCTTTCGGTTAACCAACCTGGAGTCGACTGCAGTTGTTTATGAGATATTTAGTGCAGCCACGTGCTTTAAATTGCAATCAGGCTGAGAGTTTTAGTAATGCAACATGAAAAGTACAATAGCAACAATAAAAACCTTTTTTTTAAATTAAATCGATTTTAAATATATTACACTTCAACCCTTTTGATTTTTCTTTACTTTTTTTTCAGGATTGTAAGAAATAAGGCTGCCGAAAAAGCGAAACACGCACACCACATAGCCACCAGTGCCGGCTCGTCGAATTCCACCACCGGAGGCCCAGTATCTGTGATTGCGCACGCTCCCTCGACGCAGCTGAGCGAACCCAGATCAGGTGCGTACAGTATAAACGGAATTTTGGGGCTCCAGCACGATCCAAATGGAAACAGTATAAAACGGAAAAGGATAGACGATCACGGTAAGTTTATAGTTATAATAAAAGCAAAAAAAGATTAGTTGACTTCTTCGTACTTTAACTTCTGTATCGTCCACTGCTTGGACCGCACTGTTTTGACCGACAAGTGCTGCCAAGAAATCATAAATTGGATTTCCGAGAATATTGTTGTTCCTCCGAGTTTTTGAATGGATTTTGTGTTAAATTAATATTTTTTCGTGGCGTACTTACCAGATAAATATATGTCCAATAAGAGGCTTTTTAAGGATGCAAAAAGTATAGTATCAATAACTGTTTTCAGTATAAATTAAGAGTTTAAAAATGGTTATTTATTAACGTAGGTTGAAAATAATAATTAATTTATTTAATAACCTATAAATAAAAGTGCATTTTATAAACGTTTGTTACGTGACACAAAACGCTCCTGATTGGTCGAGTTTATGGTGACGTCACCTGTTTGTAAAGCTCGTTTGCCTACTCGCGCCTACTTGTGATAAATTAGCTTCGAAACTGTTTTAATAAGATTTTTCTATATTATCCATTGTTTTTGTGTGATTTATTTGCAATATTTTACAAATTCTGTCAAGTACTTTTACCATGGACAACGTTTTTGTAAAAGCAGATAGCAGAAACCCGCCCGGTCGGATAATTTTCAAAAATAATTCCGACTTTTATGCTTCGGAGCTAAAAAATGTGAAAATAGCAGAGTAGGTTTAATAAATCTTTAGTGCTAACTTAAATTATATCATAAGAAAGTAAAATAATGATGAACTTCCACAACAAGCAAGAACTTTTAAAGGTTATAAATGTGCAATTAAAACAAACAAGTTAGTCGGAATCTTTTATTGTAATGGTTACTGAAATTATAAGACTCTGTAGCTACAGCGGAAATATTTGAAGTGAGTTGCAAGAGACATTTTGTTAAAAACATTAGAGGTATTATAACCTCAAATCAATGACGAGAATATTTACATACTGAATGTAATTAATTATTACAAAAAATAAATAATATGTTTACTTACGTCGAAATGGTCTTCACAGAAAAAAATATTTGTACTATTCGCTATGTCATTAGGATCCCTCCGAGAAAGTCGCAACCACTTTCAGCGCACTTCGATATTCTTTGGAACACTTACAAATAGTTTTTCCGGAGTTTTTAACGACGTATTGGTACATTTTGGACAGCACACCATTTGTAACTCATTTTGTTACATAAATCACTGATAAAATTTAAATCCAATCGCACTTTCGTTTTTTGTTTGCCACAAATGTATGTAGATGATATTTGCCACAGATCAGAATACAGGCAAGTGACGTCACCGACTCCACTACAGCGCCATATTGTCAAAGTAGCGTTTTGGCACGCTATTTAAATATGGAATTTTTAATTTGACATTTTTTAGCAAATATGTACAAGAATTAAAAAAAAAGCTGTTAAATAGCCTATTTATTAATATAAAAAAAAAATATTTATATGCGGATGTTTAAAAAAAAATGTATCTTCACCCGCATAAAAGCCATTTTAATCCAAGAGCCTATGACATATGTTTCATGAAGGACTTCCTGTATGCGCAGTACCTGGTGTACCAGGCAAACACTCGATTACTTACTAATCTATCCTATCGAAACAACTAGGTGAAATTTCTACCTAAATAAAACACTTTACGAAACATGTGTCATTCTCTTCGACTATTTAATAAATCAATACTTTATTTCAGTTAAGGTATCATTCCACATATTCTTTAAATTCTCTCTTCTCAAATTAAACGTAATAACATCGTGCTAACACTAGTGATTATTAAAAACACTTTTTGATTTCCCTGTGGGATATAATGAATTGCCCCTAAAGCCCGTATTGTATTGTATGTTTGTCGACCCTTGTGACATTTAAGAGTGCTCTTTTTTGGACTCCCTCGGTGCATATTTCAACCCTCTACATCCCAAAGTCAAGGGTGATCGAAGTTGATTTTTCAATATAAAAATTATGTTTAATTTAGACAATAATATAATGCATGAAATGAAGAAACTTTGTATTTCGTGCAAAATTTTTATTTAAACAAATATTTTAGCAGAGCGCTTCCGGTAAAAATGATTATCAGTGCACTATGACATTATTAGGTTAAAAATTAAAAGTAAAACTGGGAATAAAAGCTCACATTTCCCTTCGAAATTTTGAAAAATTAAAAAAAATTATACTCCACTAAAAAACCATTTTCTTGGAAAGACAATCGTGTTTTTCACCAACAGATTGGTTTCAACAAAATGGTATCTTAGTGAAGTATAAAATTTCTTCCCGCAAATGTTAGGAACTATATTTTCTCTACGAGCGTATTAAGGGTAATGACACAAAAAATATGTTTTAAATAAAATGCAAGTGAGAATATAAAATAAAAAATGTATTAATAATTTTATGAAATCTAGGTTTTTAACGATTTTACAATGTTATTTATAATAATTTATATTAAAAGTAGAATTTGTCATATGTTGTACATTTACGGTAGAAGCTAAATCAAGCGAACGGTTTGAGCAGATGGATAAACCAAAACTTAAGGTGCCGCTGAAAGTAGTAGCTGTAGCTGCAGGCTGTAGACATGGTGTCGGCTCGAGTGAATTTATGGTACTATTTTTCGAAACATTATTTGTTAAAATTTTATCAGCAATTTCCATTTTATGTGTTACTGATTCATCTATATAACTTTCTACAAAAAGATTTTCATCATCCGTGCCGTTTTAGGTCTGTTATGTCTGTCCCAAAAAATATAGCCAGTAAAGTTGCGAAGGACCTCCTAAAACAGTGTCCGGTATACTCTTCAGGATTTTCAAGACTAAGGATCCCTGCTATATCAGAGGGATTTTTTCCGATTTTGTTTATGCCCACGCACTGCACTATACATTTACCATTTTGATAATTTAAAAAAAATCTTCGATGGCTAGTGTTTGATGGACGCAATTCTATATATTTTCTGTAGTAGTAAATATAATTTTGACCGGAAACGACACAGGTTTGTGTTACATTTGTCTTTGTGTCTGGTATGTTAACCACTAGAACTAAGATATCTTTCTTATCTTCAGTATCATTCAAAGTTAAATTTGTTAGCTCTTGGCGACAGCAGGCTCCAGCAACTCCAAAAATAGCCACAATTTCGGATAAAAATTTGGTGATATCTTCTTTGGACAACGTTTTAGATTTTTTAGTTTTAAACCCCGTATTTTTTTGCTTAATAAAGGCAATTACCTTATAAAATTTGCTGTTGTCCACATTTCGTTTCAGCTTTACCATCGTTTTCAGCATGGACTATCTGGCCCATACTGTAGACGGCTTCAACTTCTTAGAAAGTTCGGCAAAATATGCTATCTAGATAAACCTCTCTTTGTCCAATGTATTAAGGTTTTTTTGGGAACATCAATCGTTGAAAAACGAATATTTTTGTTCATATCTAGGAGCAGATTTCTTTGGTTTAATTTCTAAAGTAGCTAAGTTTGCGATTTCGTGTTCCATATTTTATATAAGATTATACTTGACACTTCAAAATTATTTTGAAAGACAATAAAAACTCATTATCATAGAAACCGAAGGTACTTGGTAAATCAACAATTCAATTATTTAACGTCACACTTATTATATTAGTGTTGAGAGCCAAAACAAACACTCACAAAATATCAAATAGTGCATTAATATGCATTTTCAATATCAGAAAACCTTCACCTAAAAGACCACACATTTTTTTGAACTCAATTTTTTCCATTTAGGTCATTAATTGGATCTCCGGTCTAGTTCCTCAACGCCTAATTAAACGTTTGCAAACTCTTTCCGCACTAGTATGGGAATAATATACCTTCCCACGTAGAAAAAGATAATTTAAAATAGGAAGTGTGATTATTGGATTTGAAGGAAGTTGGAATCGAAGTTTTTTTCCGACGAAAGCACGGGAACAGAATCTTTCTTCAAGATAAAAACATTGAGTAAGATAAGAGTTAAAATATCAAAAAATGGGAAATTGTGATTTCTAAATTTTGTTTTTCGTGTCATATTTGAAATCTCACTAGTGCTTTCGTATGTTTACGAATAACATCTGTATGTCAACTAAACCCAGAGAAAATTTCACATTTCTATTCTTAAACAGTAATAAAAATTCAAATGGGAGTATTTAGAATCGAAGGGACGAACCCGTGAACACGTCGTCTCATATGGCACGTTTGCATCGACAGCCTTCACGCTGGGTGAACACGGTGAGCAACAACCATGAGATTTATAAATTTATATTTTGACAATTCCATAGTTGGTATTAGGAGCAAGTTATTTATGTGGGTTCCCCCGCAGGTATTTGATTCCCTTTCCCCTTTAAAAATTTTATTATTTCCGTTAATTTTCTTGACGTAACTTTTTTTTTTGTATATGTATACCACCTTAGAAATTTCTTAAAAGGATCATCAGAATAAAAACGAAATATCTGGATTAGTTTGCATGTTAAGTTTACAGAACGACGGTAAATGTCAATCTTTTTTTTCATAAAATTTTTAAAAAATTCTTACCACCGAAATATATGGTACAATTTTATTATGGTACTATAGATGCCGCTACATCATTTTTCTACATGCATTTTAAAAAATTGTTAGAATTACAGAGCTGTCGGTAATTGAATTAAAATAATTAAAAATTGTATTCAATTACTTCTTAGTAATTGGATTACTTTAATTCAATTTTTTCCGGAGAAGATAATTGTTTTTGGATTAATAATTAACAGGATAATGTAATCGCCATTAACTTTCATGAATCCCAAGTAATTCAATTACTTAGAAAGTAATTCGATTACTTATAAAGTAATTTAATTACTTAGAAATTACTTTGATTATCTAATAAAAAATTGAATTTTCTACAAAAATTAAATTACCTTTCCTTTTTGGAAAGTCTTTTGGAATTTCGGCCAGCCTGAAAAACATCTTGAAAAACGGCGGGCCCCTTTGAATCCCCGAACCCCCCTGGCCGATTTAGTATTTTTGTTGATGCTTAAACCCCCACCGTTTTTTTTTTTTTTGTGAAAAAAATGTTTATTTTGGGGTGGATAAAAAAATTTTTTTTTAAAATCATTTAATGTTGAACTTCCGGGGGAAAAAAGGTTTTAATAGGGGTGGGGTATATGCATATTAGTATTTAAAAATTTTTTTTTTTTAAGGGTTAAAATGTGGGAATTTTAAAAAAAATAAAAAATTTTTTCCTTTTTTTTAAATTTTTTAATTTTTTAAAAAACCCCTTTTTGGTAAATTTCGAAATTTTTAATCTTAGAAAATAATTTTTGTAATTGAATTACTTTTTAAAAATTAAATTTTTACAGCTTTACCCCATTTATTTCTTAAGCCAGTCTCTAAGCTTAATTTAAAAAACAAGCGCATATTCAAATATAATTGGACTGAATCCTGTCCAATTAAAAGCATGAAAGGCACAATCATGTCCGCTGTCGTAAAATAATCAGCCAATAAAAACCTTCCTTTTTTTATAAAAAAACCCGTTAAAAAAATTTAAACAAAAAAAAATTTTAGTTAGGTTTGTTTTTTAAAACGTCTCCATTTTTTAAACGTTTTAATATAAAGCATTTCGACTTATTTTTAACAAAAGAATTTTACTTAATCTATATGAGAAATACCGCAGCCAAATTTTTTAAAAAAAGA
Source organism: Listronotus oregonensis (assembly GCA_019359885.1). NCBI lineage: Eukaryota > Metazoa > Arthropoda > Insecta > Coleoptera > Curculionidae > Listronotus > Listronotus oregonensis. The sequence continues at coordinate 21,305 of JAHBCN010015147.1, forward strand.
AAAAAGGGAACAATAAATACCCTTTAAACCAAAACATAAAAAGTCAATATTCCCATCAAATTTTGGGGGTTTTTTACTTTTTAAAAAAAATTTAAAAAGTTAAACATATTTAAAAATAAACCCTAACCAAAATAAAGATCTGAAA
>JAHBCN010015148.1:0-21437 GCA_019359885.1 Listronotus oregonensis
GATATAATGCCATAGGCAAAATATTACATTCAAAAGCGGTATCCGATAACCAATTTATTATTCTTAAATTTAGAAGTGGTATGTTTTTATTCAAAAAAAAAAAAATGCTTGGAAGTAATTTCATTGTCACCTGGTATAGACAAAAATGATTTTTGTCTAAAACTTTTTTCCTATATTTTTATATGCAAAAAATTTTTTTTAATGTTTAATATCTTGATCTTTAAATCGGCATAATTCAACCAGGCTCTTAAAGTTACAGCAGTTTGGTTATACCAGTCACCTCTGTTAATGCTATACTGCTAACCCAATTTTAAGTTGTAAATTTAAAAGTCTTTTGCTAAATAAAAAATCTATGAATTAAAATATATTAAAGAAAACATTAAAATATTATAAAAACTTTAAAAAGTATGACCTACAATTTAGATAAGAATAATATACCATCACAAAAATAGCATCAATATTTTTCAAATTAAGAAAAAACTACAAGCACATTATCATACTCCCTAAAGTATTGTAAAAAAAAATAAATGTATTTTAACTTCAAGATATTTTCTATTTAGGGGCTAGTCTATTTAAAAAGTGAGTTTTCTGCAAAATATAGTTAAAAGGGTATGGAAAATATGTGCGATGGCTCATTCAGATGCAATTCTGAAAAATGTGTCATGTCGATTTTTTTCTGCAAATAAAACTGCAATTGTTACTAACAAAAAAACGAAAAAATACATTGTTTTTTTTAACGATAACTCAAAAACTATACAAGAAAACGGAATTTTGCAAAAAGATCTTTGGGAAGAGAGAAATTTTTAATAAAAAACTTGTTACTTCCCGATCTTTAGCCTTAATATTTATAAGTTTAATTTGTTGCTGAAAATAGGGCTCCGCGCGTCTTTTTTGGGATAAGTATGCCGCCTATTTACTAAGTACCGCATTTAAATGATTTCGAGCATTTCTTTTTTAGTTACATTAAATGTATAAATAAAATAAATTAAAATATATAATGTTATAAATACCAAATAACAATATTCTAAAATTAAATAAATAACTAAATCAATATTTAAAAATGATAAACTTCATCAAGTCCTAGGTCTTCCTGGATTGTACCTAGTACCGATGCTGCATTACCCCGTTGCACAGCTAAACCAATTCATTGGATAATGAAACTTCGAGATTTTTTGCATTGTATTTTTTTTGCAAATTTCATTAATAAAACCATTAGCCTAATTACCCAAAGAACCAAAAGTTTCAACAGCAAAGGAATGAAGAAAAAGGGTTTCTTCAAACTCTTATATTTTTAGATGTTTTTATTCTCGGCAATACGAGCAGCCGCACCTTCAAAATTAGAAGTTTTGTCCAGATAGGATTTTGCAAGTGTATGGCTGCAAGTAGCGTCCCAAAGTAATTGTTTTCCATATTTCCAGGGGATTAATGTCACTCCATCTACCCGTTTTCCATCGCTTCTGCAAACTGCAAGAGGCTCTAACACAGAAGGATTTTCAGCTAAAATCAGAGCTCTCTTGATAATGTCATTTATCTGACTGTGTCTAGAAGAACGCCCTGCGCTTTTTTTGCAGCTTAACCCATGTAGGCCATAAATATCAGCATTTTCGCCACAAACGCAGGTGTGCTCTCCAGACACAGGCAGACCAAGTCTGAGAGCGATGGAAATATGGAATGTTTTGTTATCTAACAAATTTCCCAAAGAACGAAAATGGAAGTGCGGTAATCCAAGCATTACTTTCAGGGGCCTGAAGAGCAAGTAGACGTGCCTTATCTTCACTTGTCTGGCACATGTTTGTAATATATTTGTGACGAGCTTGGGAAATTAAAAAATCAAAATCTTTCTGTTTTTTTGGTAATTCTTGTGGTTGATTTTGTAGATTGCAAACAGATAACCATCTTACAAAAAAATTGCTGAAATCATTATCTACTGTCGCAAGAATATAGGAAGGTGAAATTTTGGAAAGTAAACCTGACACGTCATTTATTGAAAAGGCAGAAATAGACAGGGTGGATGTATCTCTTATTCCAAGACCTCCAAATTTTACTGAAAGAGTGCTTTGTAACCAAGAATTTAATTTAATATCACAATTTGTTATGTCTTGAACCAAACTTTGTAATACATTATCAAAATTACAAAGTAATTCTGGAGATTTCCAACAAGGTGAACATCTTAACAAATAAGACAATCGAGGTATGACAAAGGAATATTTTAGTAAATAATAGAAAATATGTGAGTCTATAAGTTTTAATTTGGTGCTAAGAGATTTTAAAAATTCTCTTTTTATTAATTGAGTATTCAATTTCATTTGACGCAAAAGCGCTTCCTAATAAATTAAAATTTGAAATGGGAATTACTGACAGGTTAGGAACAACACTAAAAAAAATTGATAGTATATTGGGATGATCTTTAGATAAAACAGTTAATTCACACTTATCAAAATTTAAATTAAAACCCAAATCTTTACTTCCTCTGATTATTTAATGAAAATTATCTAAAACCGATTTTGTCTTCAGCAAGTGTACCGTCATCTAGATACCAAAGATTTATTTCGATTTAATGATAAAATAAGTGGATGAATTGCTAAACTAAAAGAGCTGGTCCAAGAGGATCTCCTTGTTGACACCTCTTTGAGAAAAAATATGTTGATCACAGTAAGAAAGTAAACTCGGATTATCATAACATTGGGCTATAAATGGTAAAAATTCTGGTAGATATTCGCTTACTCGTGATAAAAATTGTTTTTCTATTTACCATATTAAAAGCGTTTTGATAATCTTTTAAAAGAACTTTATCTGATTCGTGAGGATAAAGAAGAAAACGACGTATTGATGTATTGCTGCTTCTGCTCCGCATTTTGTTCCAAAGCCAAGTTGATATGGGCGAAAAAGGTTTCCTAGCTTTTCATAAATCGAGAGCATATTACCTTAGAAGCTAAACGTCGGAAACATATTCCTACGCTATTGGTCAATACTCTCATCTTTTTATTAAAAGCACATAGGTTTTCTCCATAAAAAAATTTACAAATATCTTTTGGAACTGAACCTTGAAATAAATGGATTATAAAAGACTTAATTGACGACAGTAATTTAAAAGAATGGTTACCATGCTCGTCACTTACCAAGTCCTTAAGATGTCTTGGTCTTAATGAATCTATACCACCAGAAGACCCAGGACGAAATGAAGAAATAGCACCTTTAATTTCATTTTCAGATAAATTAAAATTAAAATCAATATTTTAAGAAATAATCATTATCTGTTCGGATAATGGATTTTCTTTTTCAGTTTTTCAAAGGTCTCTCATTTCTAGGTGCGATAGTATCATCTGAAAAAATTCGGTTATTTCTTTAAAATCTCCTGATAATTTAAATAAATTTTTTTTAAAGCACTAAAAATTGATTTAAAAATTTAATAAATTTTGGTGTTATTTAACATTTAAATCGAAATCCCCCTTTAAAAAAAATTTAAATGTATTTAAAAGCTAGTTTTTTCTGATTAACTATTATCTTTCATACATTCGTCGTCATTAAAAACTGAGTAATTGTTAAATATTTATCTCTTAAAATTTTTCTTCTAAGTCCTTTTATGGGCGTACTTATAGCATAATAAACAAATTTTTAAATACATTTAAGACATCATTTTATTAAGTACACTTAAAGAAAGCCCCAAGGGGTAAAAATTTAAAAGGTGATTATTTAAACAATCATTCAGGATTTAATGAAGATATGGTATAAAGAAACAGTTAATTAACAATAAGGCTTTTTTAAATGTTTAAAATGACACCATCATTTAAAAAAATAATTTTATTTAGTTTAAAAAAAATTAAAATTTAAATGTTAAAAAACCCTTAGATGCTATCATGGGTTTTTAAAAAAAAATTAAAAAAAAATGGCTTTTTTTTTTTTTTCTATTTGCAATTTTTATTTGCAGAAAAAATCTTCATGACACATATCTCAGAACTGCCATCCTCGTCGAATGAGCCATCGTTCATATTTTTCGAACCCTTTTAACTATTTTTCACAGAAAACTCACTTCTTGACTGGACTAGGGCATATTGATGAATTTCCAACTTATCATTTAGCTAACAGTATGGCATTAAATGGCTTGACAGGTGCCGCTATATTTGTTTAATTTTGGGCGTTTAATTGATTTATGCCGATTAAAATATTATGATATTAAACGTGATTAAAAATGCCTTATTATTATCTAAAAATAGAAAATATTTTAAAAAAAATTTTTTAAACCTAATTTTCTTTAAGTAATAATACACAATAAAATTTTAGAACAATTTTAAAAACATAAATTTATGTAATTATTAAATGTATCTTTCTATTAGGCTAAAACCCATTAATAAGACATATTTGGCCTTATAGCCATATTTGATTGCATCTCTATTACATTCTCATATGGGAAAAACATTTATTAAATGGAATTGTATAAGCAAATTCCTTCCACCTCTAAAGCCAATAGAGTTGGGCTTCTTGATAACCCCCAATCCAATTAAACAACAACAATTAACTCAAGATTGACCTAAGTTTCCCTACAATGAGAAATAGTGTCTAGTCAACCAAACAGTTAGTTAATTATGCCTTTAGTTAAATCCAGGAATGATCGGCCTGGATAGTGATCGATCTTTCGGTGTACCGTACATCATTGTCTTTGGGTTTATTTATTATCCAGTGGTCAAGATAAGAAGTGACCCAAACTATAACCTATAATAGGTATGGTAAAACGCGCAAAAGAGTTACTGCAAAATATATATTATTTTATATGGAGGGGATTTCCTTTAATGGGGCCCCTTTTTACCCGATAAAAAATTGGTTTGGGAAAAAAAGAAATGGAAAAATCTTATTTTTTTTAAAAAGAAAAATCCCATTTTTCTTCCGTTCAAATTTTTCAAAAACATCTCTTTTAATAGTAATAATTATTAAAATATTGGTTCGTAAGGGCCCTTTTACCCTATCGGTGAATATTGATATATAATATAACAAAAGCTGTCATTGACGCTGTCAACAATAATTTTTTAAAATTCGTCTTTCCTTTTTAAATTTCGTATTTATAACGTTAGATGCATTTAAAGAGTAATAAAAAAAATTTTAGTTTTGTTTGTTTACAAATATTATTTTGACGCTTGTTTTTTTTTGTTTGTATCTATGTTGTTATAAAACATTTTTTTCCCTTTACCGGGAAAATGAAAAAAACCCGGCGATGGAAAAAAACCCTTTGCCGCCTCCCGTCGGGTAATGACGAAATTACTGACGTTAAAGAAAAACTTTTTTTTGTTTCTTTATGACCATGTTATAAACACAGAAAAAAAAAATAAAATATTGTACAATATTTAAATTCCACCTCCTCAAACCCAAAAAAATACCTATTTAAAATTTTCAACTATAGGTATTTTCACTCAATTGATATTGATAATGTTTTGTAAAAAAAAAGTAAACAAAATTAAGCAAAACCTGCTAAAACACGGAAAATAAAAACCTTTTCTTTTCTTTTTTGGTTTAATTATCATTGTAATTTAAATAGCCCGCCACTCCCTAACCAATCAAATTCAACAGGGTCCAAATCTGTTTAGAACTATCGATATCGAAAATCGTATCGATTTAACAAATGCTAAAATTAGTATGGGGAAAACGGTTATTTTTAAGAATCGAAATTTTTGAATTATGAATGATTTCAATAGGATTTTTGATAATTAATTTTAAATTATTTTATTTTTTTAATCGTTTGAATTTTTAAAAATTCGTTTTTGAATAAATGTCTGTTTCCGGGAAAATCCAAACCTAAACTTTATAATTTGTCGGTCCGACCCCCTTAATAATTTTAAGGGGGATTCATTTTTTAATTAAAATATATATTATTATTACTATTATTATTTTAGTAAGTAAATTTTCCATTTTCCCTAATTTTTATGGTAACTTTTACTTACTCAGCACAGCCGATTTTATTGAAATCTTGTATACCGGGAATTTTTGGGGCGTTGATCACCAATCTGAAGTCAATTTTTTTTTGTACTCTGCTAGTTTTAAGTTATAACGCCCCACTTGACCCAACCAGCAAAACTTTTCTAAAATTCCTCTCTTCTAAAAACTTATTACACCAAAATTGAAGATTTTATCGAAATACACTTAATTTTATAAGATAAATTTATTTCACCTTTATTTAACAAATATTTTTAATAAAAAAAGCACAACTAGCACTTTCTAAAATATTATTTTTACTTTTATAAAGGTCAACAAAACTGTCTAGAGATTTTAGACTCTATTATGTTGGTACCCCAGGGACACGCGAAACAATCGAATGGCCTACTTTATAAATTTGAATTATTTTAATTTTTCATGATTTAAATTTAAAATTAAGCGCATTCAATTGTCTGTAGGTCCCTGGTGTACCAACATAAAATTGTCTAAAATACCTACCTAGACAATTTGGTTGACATTTATAAAAGTAAAAATATTATTTTTTGGAAGCGCTTGTTGTGCTTTTTATTAAAAATAATTGTTAAATTAAGGTAAAATTAAATTTATCGTATAAAATAATAAGTATATTACCATAAAATCTTCCATTTTGGGTGTAATCAGTTTTAAGAAGGAGGAATTTTAGGAGTTTGTGCAGGTGTGAGGTTAGGTTCAAGTGAGGCGTTATAACTCAAAAACTAGCAGAGTCCGACAAAATATGACTTCAGATTCGTGGTAAGCGCCCCAAAAACCCCTGTATACAAAATTTTAATAAAATCGGCCGTGGACCCGGTAAGTAAAAAATTACCTTTTTTATAATTAAGTTGTCCTCTCTATTTACATAAATATATACTTTACTATTAAAATATTAAATCTTATTTGTTATTACATGTTTTTTTTCGCGACGCGTAATAAATTCTGTGGAATCAGGTTATTTTTCGTAATTCAAATTAAATCTGAATAATCGCATGATAGCGATTATTTGAATAATCGGATTATCGATTATTTTTAATTCGAATTATCCCATAACCAGCTAAAATGTAAATGCTTTTTAGACTTTACACTAAAACACAGCCAGACTACCTAAATAGTTTCAATTGGAATAAAACATAAAAACTTGCATCAAAATGGTTTTCACAACAATAATAGGCATGTCCTTTGGGCATTTTCTCAATACCTACAGCAGCACACCAGGCTTTTCTCCTATCGTCTTGTTTTGGAAGAAAAGAATATTTTTGAAGATCCTAAACTCGGCCGGCTTCTGGTTTCGCAAATAATAACAATACACTTTTTTTCATTTTGAATAAAATAACGAAAATTTACTCGTAAAAAGGGTTCATATCAAGGAAAGTTTGGCGATAATAATAACTATAGTAATAAATTGGAATATTTGGAAAGAACACACACTATTTACAAATTAGAAATTATTAATAAATATTAGAGGTTACAGGTTGACATTGGCAATATGACAATTGACAGGAAACGCCAACTTTGTAGATGTTGCGCATATCGATATTTGATGACAGGCGTATCGAATAACAAAAAGCTGACAATAAAGCAGAAATTCCACCAATGGAAAATTTAGGGCCGTGACGTCACGGGCCTACAAAATTCAAACTTAAAATTGATTTTTAAGGCGTTTCCGGAGGCCCAAAAAATCGGGTAAAATATTTTTGGCCTTTATTTTCATGTGGCTTTGCAATAAGCTAATAAAAGAAAATCATGAAAAACGCCTATTATCCCTATTTGGGGTTTAAAAATTCCAGAGAAGCAAATATGAACACACAATAAGTATTTCTTCCTCGTACCAATGCAAAATTAAGTACTTTTGTGATAAATAAGGATTTTTAAAGATTAAAAATGCATTATTAAGTCCTTTAGAGGGGTAAAATTAAATTCAAAAATTTTAAAAATAAAAAAAAAATAATTTTAAGCCATAAAAAGTATAAAAAAACTATTTTTCGTTAGTTTTGGTAAAACAAAACCCCTTCGTAGGGTTTTTTTGTTAAAGTCACCCCTGTCAAGAAACGGTAATATTAGCTCGTAGAAATAAAAAGGAAATAAAATTACATTTATTTTTTTGTATAAAGGACATGACATTTTATCCTGTTCATGTTAGTAGATCTTACCTCTCCAAGTGGTTGAACTATCTCCAAAACATTAGAAAAATTATTTCATTTTCATAAATCTTCATTAATTACAAAAATAATAAATTTTGCTTTAATATGATGAAAAAAATACTGCAATCATTGTGTTTATATTTATTGACAAAATATAATTTATTTCGTTTTTAGGAAATTTACAACCCCAAAATACAGGTAGTTTTTAAAATTTTTCGGCGTCTTTTGAGAGACTACTTTAATTAAATAATTTCTAAGTTATAATAATTTTGCGGGTATCTTATGGACAAAACCAAAAAAAGGTAAAAAGCTGGCATTTTTACGCACATAAAAAATTGTCAATTAAGGCGAAAGTTATCTTTTTACTACGCTTTATTAGCTTTGTCACGGTTAGTTTTTATTTTGTTTGTTTTTAAAATTTAGTTTGTTTACCTTAATGCAGGTGGGTTTTCATTTTTTTTTGCAGTTTATTTTTGGCAAAAGGCTCCAAATTTGATTGTAATTGCTGGGTTACTTCGTTTTTCTATAGTATTTGGTATTCTACCTTATGCTTTACGTTGCTTTTACCCCTCGTATTTATGTACTAAAAAAATTTAAAATTGTTATTTGGGCAGCGTGGGTAGGCAACTCAAAATGCGTACGGCGAGAAAACTTCTAGAATTAGCAGCGATGCGCGCCCCACTGGTGCTTTTTTTAGAAGGACGAAGGGTTATCGGCCATGTTTTACGATTGGCACTTTCACGTCTTCCGCTGTAACCAGGAAAAGCTTCTGGTATTCGCCATCTTTATAGGATTTGTGCTGCAAATTTCCCAAAAATCTTTCCCGATTTAAGTTACCTTTGGTTTTGTGTGAATTTTGTTTTTTGCGTTGCCTTTTTGGCTGTTTCGGGAAAGAAATCTGCATTGCAGGACTTGCAGTTCGACGCCGCAGGGATCACGTGTTAGTGAAAAATACCCCTTAACATCTTGGGAAGTTCTTCTGACTTATTCTAACTGAGTATTTTCCATAAAACGGTACATTAATAGATTTATTTGGGTTTTTAAGACTAAGTTCAGGTTCAGTGGTTCAGGGGATTTTTATTTTTTTTATATATTATCATGGTTAATAATTTCAGTAGGAATTAATTAAATTACCCTAATTCACCAATTTAAGGGGTTTGGTGGAATTTATTGGAAAATCGCAGTTTTATTGAATTATTTTTTTTTTTTTTTTTGACAGTTACGTTAATTGGCTACGCTAATTAGGTTGTTTTTAATAAATCGCCGTTAGATGGCGCTGGTTATAGATTCTTTGTCTCTTTTAGTATTAATTAATTTTCTGGGGTTAAATTACCTTCTTTGGTAATAAATTTTAATTACTAAGTTTTCTCGTCATATTTTTTTTTTCTTTTTGAGACTTTTCTTCAGGGTATAAGTATCGGGAGACTGTTCGAGACCTATTTATTATTTAATTTATTATTTATTATTTAATTTATTATTTAAAATTCAATTTATACCGGAGAGGATTTTGTTATACTTAACAAAAATTAGTTATTTATTTTTTTACCTTATTTAATTATCATTTATCAATGATATTTAAGTTATTTTGATTTTGTTTTATCCCAATTCTACAAGATAGAGTGTTTTTTTTAAGACAAAAAAAGCAAACAAGTAAATATATCGTGATTGAACTATTTAAATTATCAGTAAAAAAACCTACTTATTATTTGTTTTTGCCAAGTAAAAATAAAGATCAATAAATATGTTTTGGGTTTTTACCCGATTAAATACAATCGTATGGATATAATAATATTACCTTTTATTTTACACTAGTTAAGTGATTGTTAATTAACTTTTGGTAGCTAGGAAATATGTTTTTTTTTTTGTGCCAATGGAAAAGGGCATAATTTTTTTTTGTAAACTAGTTTACTGAAACAATTTTATTTTATGTTGTCTTTACTTAATGGGATTGTTTTTTTTTATGATTAATTAACGTTGCTTACTTAATAAGTAATTATTTTTTTTTTGTTTACTGAAAGGTCTCGAACCAAGCACCAGATTTTAAAGTTTCTTTTTATTAACTTTTTTTTAATGAAACACATACAGTATGGGATTTGAGGGAATTTTCTTGGATTTTTTAAAGTCGCTTAATTATCTTACGTTTTATTGGGTTTTAATTAGTATTGAATTTTGTAGGGTTCTTCGGACGGGCCATTTTTCTGCTGGGCCATTAATTAATTTTGAAACGGTTTTCGTTTTGGTTTGGAGGGGCCATCAATTTGGTAGAAGTTTTCTTGGGACGGGTCAGAGATAGTGACCAACTGTTAATGTGTTGTTTGTAGTTTTGGACACCATCCCTCTTCGCGGTGTAGTGGCTGGCACACCTGCCATCACTTGGATTCAACAAAACAGGCAACATTAAAATTAATTTACTAACAATTTTTTTTTTAACACTTTTCAAGAAACAATTTAGGACTCTAGCTTTTAAATTTTTACCATATTGATATAAATTATTTGCGCCCTTTCTTTTATTTTTATTGTAATATTTTTTTTTTTTTTTGGTAAATCTTTATATTTTTTTTGGTTTTCAAATGGTGCACCTGGTTATTATATTATTGTTAATGAAATAATTGTAACGGTATCTATATATATTTTTAAGTTTTATATATTTTTTTCAATTGTAGACTTATATCCGTAATATTTACTCTTTTCATCTCAATATAGAAAATTTAACAGTTATTAACTCAGCGCATTCACCATTTTATTTCGAATATATATATATTTTTTTAACTTTTAAATTATAAATTTAAATTTTGTAAATTTCATATCCTAGCGCATTCACCATTATATTTTGATAAAAATTTTTTTGTGTAAACTTTAAACTTTTAAATTACAAATTTATAATAAATTATATTAACTATTTGTTTTAAATATAGTGTTTCATTTGGCTGCCTAGTGTCTCCTTTTTCTAATGTTAATATTGTTTATTAAAGTTTTTCTTGTCTTTGGGGTAGTAAAGTTGAACGAGAGTTCCCAATTAAATTGAAGGTCTCTTTAAACCAACAAAAGTAGTGGCGCCCAGTTTAACCCCTACTCTCCGGCAAATGAGTTAGGGCATTTTTTGCACGCTCTCTCTGCTACTCACCTTCAGCTTTACTGTACCTTAGCTATTTAGTTATTAATTTTATAAAAAAAAATAAAAAATAAATAAAAAAAAATAATTTTTTTTTAAAGGTAACGGCCAAATAAAAATTGGAAAAGTGTTTTTAGGCTAAAACACTTGGGCTAAAGCAACTGCGAGACAGCTTCATTTGTTTGTTTCATGAAACGAAATCAACTAATTTTCACCAATTTCAAGAAGTGATTAAATTCAATTATTTTATGACTTTGCTTCAATGTCTACCAGGATCATCAGAATAAAAAAAAATAACACAAAATATAAGTTTATGTTGTAACGGTCCATACTACTCAAAAAAACTTGTCAAACATCTGGCCTGGACAAAGACACGAAAAAAACCTTAATTTGTTAGACTAAATTAATACTTTAAATATTAAATATTGATATCTATAACGAAATTTTTGATCATGGTCACACCCATATTTTTATTCTATTCTTTCGTGGCAGTATTATGATGTCATTGAGTGATACTAATATTAGTAGGTCTACAAAGGTCTTGGAATGTAACAAAATTTAAAAGTTATTAGAAAGCCGTTTGGTAATTATACATAAAATCTTGTATGTTATACGTACATTACCTTTACCATAAATAGCTTTTACTTTTTAGGAATTGTTAATTTGATAAAATATTTTAGGGGTTATGATAAGGTTATGGTAAGTTAATGCTTTAAATAATTTAAAAAAAAAACTCAAAATATTTTTTGAGATAAGCTACGTATTAGTAGTTTATGTAAATTTTTAAACAGCTCTGCAATCGTTATAGAGTTGTCGCCAGACACGAGATACGAGACGTCTCGTCTCGTCTCGTCTCGAAGCCATTTTATCTCGTCTCGAGAGCATTTTGACAAGCTCGAGACGAGACGAGACGAGACATCTCGAAAAATTTTAATGACTTAAAACTTAAGTGAACTAATTGTAATAAATCTCCAACAATATATTTCCAGTTCTTAAGAATTATACAGGTTGTTTAAGATTTAGTGTTACAAACTTCGACAGCAGTTGGATCTTGCAAAAATAAGTTTTTATAAACATAGATCAAGAAATGCATCGTTTCAGAAATACAGGGTGTGAAAAGAAAACTAAATTAATTGCTTTAAAAAGTATATCACCCTGTGGTTTTATTATTTTTTAATTATTTTGAATATTTTACTCATGTACATATTTTCCTATAAGGAAAAATATGGAAAAATTACAGCGGAAATTCCAAGTCGTCTAGGCAACGTGGTTTTTCCACTTACTGTCAAATTGACCATACCTAATTTTTAAATAATAATGACGGTTTGTTAAATTAATATTCAATTTTTAGTTAATAAACTTTATCTACGTTTTTGATTCGTGAAATATTTTCCCTAAATACCGCTTGTGCTTTAAAATTAACCAGATAATTTTTTACTCATGCGTGTTTTCTTTAAAAATTTCACTCGTCCCTCGGACTCGTGAAATTATGAGAAAACACTCTATCGTGAAAAATTATCGGTAATTTTTAAGCACTCGTGGTTTTACCCTCGATAAAACAACTTAAAATACAATTAATTTGTCTCTTGATTTTTTTTTTAATTTTGCTTTGCTTTCAAAAAAAAATTAAAACCGATTTTTTTAATACCCTTTTGAAAAGTAAAAGTTTTACTTTGTCTCTCAAAAAAAATTTAAATAACGAAAAAGTTGTATTTTAAGTTGTTTTATCAAAATAAATGTTTCAAAAATTATGTACAATTAAAGCTTCTTAACTTTAGGACCCTGCGTATTTCCAATTTCGAAATGATGCATATCCGGACTTATGTTTAAAGATACTTTTTTGCAAGAAACTGCTGGTAAAGATTTTAAAACTATTGCTCAAACACCCCGTATAATTATAAGAAAAAATTCAAGGAAACATTTTACCTGTGTTTTGTAATAGAGTTTATGACTTATGTTCTTTTTTATCTTTTAGATTTTTATTCTATTTTGTAGACATTTTTATGTCACTTATATGTTCTATATTTTAATTTTAAATAAAAAACAAATTATTGGGTTCTTTATTTTATTTTTAGTTGCATATTATGGGTGTCCGTAAAGTCTGAAATCACCAATTTTTTGAGAAAACTACACAATTTTAAGAAAAGCTCAATCACGTCAACTTTTATTTTACAAGGCGTGTTATAAAAAAATATAAGGATTTATACAGTGTTCCAAAAAGGAGATACATCATAAATGGGACAGCCCGTATTTTTTTTACGTATTTTGTTTTTACGGTTTATTTTAAATGTTTTTCATTAGGTGCCCATGCAGAGGGTTGTTTTTACATGTTTTTCTATTAGTTGAGAATATGCCGCTATTATGTTTTAAAAAGTTTTAATTTAAACTAAAAACAATGCATCTTTCTTAAAATACATACCAGTTTGCAGCAGATTTAGCAATTAGTTTGTAGGTATATAGTGTACAGGGTGAGTAAACGATGGCGAGGAGTAAGTAATTTAATGCCTTGAATATAAGATGTGTAAAAAATGTGCTTATGTAAGTATAAGGTATATGGTTAAATAGTATGTTAAATTTTAACGATATTTTGAATTAGACAGTGCACGTCCATAAAGTATTTGGATGCTTCAAAGGTATTTTTTTTTAATTTAAAATAGAATACCTATACCTACTCATATTTTTACAGTTTTGGTTTTAATTTATTCAATTCTAGAAATTCCTATACCTACTTCATATTCTATACCCAAAAAGTATACTTAATTATTATGGAAAAGTTAAAAATTGGTAAAAAATAAGTATGAACATTTCTAGAATTAAACATTGGAATTAATAATGTAATGATAAAATATGTCTTTTTATCACCACCTTGTGCACTGTGCAGAAATAAAAATTAGTTTAAAAAATGTGTAAGATGTACCTAAAAATAAAAATCGACGGGTTAAAGCATTTCTTTAGAACTAATTTTTATTGAAATTATCCTATACATTATTAATGCACAATATATTGAAATTAATTTAATTGAAATAAACCAAAACAACTCGAGACAAACGAGACAAACGTTTGTCTCGTCTCGAAATATATTATCTCGAAATTTAGAGACGATACGAGACAAGGCTTTATCTCGTCTCGTCTCGTCTCGCGGCAACTCTAAATCGTTATTATACTACTTATTATAAAAATTGCAACACTCAGAAAAAATTATTTATAACCATACAAAATATAAACAATTCATTTAAGTAGCAATACAAATAATGATAATTTGAAGGCAGCCGAGCAAAAAGTGTAGAATTTTTATTTAGCCTATTTTTATTTCTTGTTGTTGTTTGGTTTATTATCAGCCTAATTTTAACTTAAAACCATGAACTGCAGAACAGTTTAGTATTGGTACTGTGTTACGTATCCGAGAAATTGCTGACTGTGTTGGACGAAACGTGTCTACGGTGTTACGATGTTGCAGACAGGAGGGCAGGAAGAAGAAACATGAATGCACGTCAAGATCACTATTTAAGACTTTTGAGTTTTAGGAACCGATTAAGCAGTTCTGGACTTATTAGAAATAAATGGTTTAGAATTGTTAGCCGACTTTTGTCCATGTCTTCAAATTTTTATTCAAATTTAATCATTTGGGCTGCTTTCCTATCGCCCACATCTTGTACTACTATTGACAGCGCAGCATCGATGCCAAAGACTTGAATGGTGTCGCGAATGACTTCACTGGGACAAAGAATGGAATTCGGTAGTGCAAAGCCTTCTGACAACGTGTCAGAAGGCTTTGCGGAGAAAAAATAAATTTGGCATTTTCGGTTGAGCGGCATGTCGCTTGCTCTATAGGTGTTGTGATACGAGGAGAGATATGCGCACTGCATAGTGTGTTGATTCTTACGGTGGTATAACCATTATTAAAATTTCAAAAATATTTAGTGTGTTGATTTACGCCAATGTGTTATCACTTATAGCAAATGATATTGTATATACAACACCAAACTTTGGTTAACTTTGATACATTATTTCTAGGTATTGCAATTTTTATAATAAGTAGTATATTTAGGCTCTTGTAAAATTAAATTTAATTTAATACGAACCATGGAAAATAACTGCCAAAATCGCTCTGCTTTGACATTTACCGTGCAATATACATACACGTAAAAATGTGTACTTATCAATATGTCTTATTACATAAATATATAACATTACCTGAGAAAAAACGATGACATTAATAGTCACCAGATGTAAAATAATAAACATTTATAACCTTTTATATTTACTTTAAAATACTCATGATTGTTGCATATTGATAATAAAATATTCTGTTCTGTTTAGAAACAGTTTTCAGTCTCTTTTATTGACAATTTCTCAGTAACTTGCTTTATTGGCAAATGATGCTTTGATCTCCACTATACAAGTTGCAATTAGCCAACAGTAATTAGTTGTGTAACAGCAACAAGTAAACAACAACCAAGCTCCACTCAGCTGGAAAAAAGAAATGGTAAGTAATTAAATGGAAAATTCTGCGAATAGAAACTAGCGGTTTTTAGTTTAGGTAATGAATGTTATTTTTAAAAGTAACTGTTGTTTTGCTTACTCCAATATTTAATATAATGTGTTTTGACAGATAACACAATTTTCTCGTTATATGATCGTTTCTGTCGAAAGTATTAATATGAATTAATAACAATAGGTAGGTAGGTAGGTAGGTTCAAAGTGAGTGGGTATAACACCCTTCCACCGCGACCAATCGGTCTATTGTGGCTCACACCCTTTTATATTTCTTCCACCAGGTCCAGAGTCCTAAAAAATCTGATGATCCTGTTGGGAGAGAGATCTTTCACCTCCCCCGGCAACAAGATGTCATTGCCGAAGATTGCAAATCTTAGCCGGGTCAGTGCTGAGCACGAACACAGTATGTGTTCTGCCGATTCATCCCCCTCCATGCACATGCGGCACTCGGCGTCTCCCGCTAGGCTGATCTTGTGAATGTGGTATTTCAATCTGCAGTGTCCCGTGTACAGTCCCACTAGGGTTTTAAGGTGTACCCTTAATTGTCCAGTAGTTTGACAGTACATTGTTGGTTCGGTGTGCTTATGAAGGCTTCAAGTGTCTGACACCAGGAAGTCCATACCAGTACCGAAGATTTTCTCTTTGTGTCCAAGCTGATATGAACTGCTTGGCCGTTCTATAGGATATACCGATGACCGGTTCCGGCCCTGTGAATTTTGTTTCCGCCCCACTTTTGGCAAGGAGGTCGGTGGATTCATTACCCTCTAAGCCGGTGTGTACAGGTATCCACAGTAGTGTAGCCTTATTGTTTTAACCCAGTTTGGTCAGCGCATCCTTTCAATTCCAGACGGTTTTCGAATTGCACCGGCTGGATTCAAGAGCCTTAAGAGCTGCTTGACTATCGGAGAATTTTTTAACGTGTGAAGTGCCGATCAAACAGCGATCTAGCACACATCTCAATAGCAAATACCTCCGCTTAAAATATGGTTGCCAGAGTGCCCAAGCTAAAGAAAAACTCTGCCCTCGGCCTCTGTTCATTTATTCCAGCTCCAACATCCTCCGTGGTTTTGGAGCCATCGGTGTACCAACAGATGTCAGCCCGGAGCAGGTCGGTTGTTTTTCGACTCCAGTTCTCCCTTTATGGGTAGACTACACTGTAGAGCCGGTTGTAATTGGTTGCTGTAAGCATTATGTCTGAGGGCACTCCCAGTCTGTCACAGGTCAGGACATTCCTAAGAAGACTGTGCTCTCCATATGACACGCCTGCGGTTTGTTACTGACCGCTTGATAGAGTCTGTAGGTTGCTTAACAATAACAGCCACGTCCTAATAAAAATAAAAGCGAAAATATTACACCTCCCGAAAAAGAACATCAAAACTTAAAAAAAAAGGAATAATTTACCTTTGTTTAAAATGAAACACCCTTTATAATTTTATTTTTTATAGAAGGTTTATTTTATTCTTTTTTTTAGGCATTTTGTTTAGCCACTTTTAAAATATTGAAACAAAAATTCCACCGATAATGATTTCAGCAATTGTTTTGTAAGATGGTTATCTGTTTGCAATCATTAAAATCAACCACAAGAATTGCTAAAAAAAACAAAAAGATTTAGATTTTTTGACTTGCCAAGCTTGTCACAAATATATTACAAGGATATGTGAAGATAAGGCACGTCGTTGCTCTTCAGGTCCCTGAAAGTAATGCTTAGATTAACGCACTTCCATCTTCGTCCTTGGGAAATTTGTTAGATAACAAAACATTCCATATTTCCATTGCTCTCAGACTTGGTCTGCCTGTGTGTGGACAGTACATGGCTTAAGCTGCAAAAAAGCGCGGGACGTTCTTTTAGACACAGATAAACAACATTATCAAGAAAGCTCCGATTTTAGCTGAAAATCCTTTTTGTGGTAAAGCCTCTTGGAGTTTACAGAAGCGATGGAAAACGTGTAGATAGAAGGAGCTTTATTCCCTGGAAATATGGAAAACAATTACTTTCGGACTCTACTTGCAACCATACACTTGCAAAATCCTATCTGGATAAAACTTCTAACTTAGTAAATGCGGCTACTCGTCTTGCCGAGAATAAAAAACATTAAAATATAAAGAGCTCTAAGACCGCTTTCTCTCTATTCCTTTTACTGTAGATACTTTTGGTTCTTTGGGTGATGAGGCTAAGGGTTTTATAAATAAAATTTGTAAACAAATTCCATGCAAAAAATCTCGAAGTTTCATTATTCAAAAATTGGTTTAGCTGTGCAACGGGGGACTTAATAAAGTTTTTAATTTTTTGATATAGATTTAGTTATTTAGTTAATTCTATAATATTGGAATTTAATATTTATAACAATATTTATTTTAATATGTACAAAAAAATTAACATAACATCCTATAGTAATTGTTTAAACTGCAAAATTCCATTGATAATAAAAAATAACATTGCCTAGGAAAACAAATAATTTATAATTAACTTGAAAAATCCTAAAAAATACAAATTTTTGTATGTAACTTTCACAATTTTTTCTGCACTTAAAAACGTTTTTTTCTTACTTTACGATTGATCGCATTAAAAACAATACGGACGGGTTCCTATTAGGTAACATAATTTTATTTTTAATTTTTCGTCTTAGTATGCTTTAATTTTTGACCTGTCATAATTCATTTTGTGTTTTAAGTAACCCTACAAAAATAGATCCGGAGGGTTTAAATCGAGGTTATTGGGAGGCCATCTAAGAGTGTCATACCTTTCTATACAAAAACCATAATTCTCGTTGAGATACTAAGTTAAAAAAAACGTATAAACAAATCAAATTGTTTGTTTTTCCATCCAATGCAGATTTTTACTTTTACTTAATTTTTTAAATCAAAACCTAAAAATTTTTAAAACGGCTAAACAAGCCAACAAGCCATATATTTTTTAAAAAGAGGATTGATAAACCTTTTATTTTAAATAAAAATATACAGAGTGTTCCATTTAAAAAAAGCAAAATTGTTCATTTTAATGATCATTTGTTTCTTTTGTTATGATTAAAAAATAAACCCTGTACAGGGTCTTTGATTATTCGTGGCATTTGGTGCCTTAATTTTTAAAGATAGAAAAACATATTTAATATAATAATTGTAGTTTTTTTCCATATTTTCTTTTTAAATTATCAGTAAAAAATATCACAATTAAATATTGGAAAATAAGAACAACTTTAACTTTTTTAAATGGAACACCCTGTATATTATGCCCTAAATCTAAAAATATTTTTTTTCCTTATTTCAAATATATATTATATATATATATATATATATATATATATATATATATATATATATATATATATATATATATATATATATATATATATATATATATATATATATATATATATATATATATATATATATATATATATATATATATATATATATATATATATATTCCTGAAAAAAAAAACGAAGATATCCAGATCTTTGTTTTTATTTCGCACAGTCATTTTCTTTATTTTGAAGTTTTTCGTTAACTTAACATTCTTACTATGTATTTAATGGAGAGACGTTAAATTTATTATAACAATTTTATTGTTTTCATGACTGTCTTGATACTAATATGAAATTTATTTGCAATTTATTTATATTTTAAGCTAAAATATCTCAAAAATGGTTTATCCAGATATCATTAATGAATATTTATTTTAAATCAGAAAGAAATGTCTTTTATTGTAGCGTATAGTATACAGGGTGTTTCATTTAAAAAAGTTGCCTATATTTTTCCATTTTTTATTGCGAATTTTTTTTTACTGATAGTTTAAAAAGATAATATTTAAAAAATCTACAATTTTTATACAATTTTTTTTTCTATCTTCAAAAATAAAGGCTTAAGATTCCATGTAAATATAATCAAAGACCCTGTACATATAGCTATTATATTGATTTATAACACATTATTGTATCTTTTAGGAGAATAACTTTTTAAACTTTGTTAATGGTATTTTTTAATATATAAATATTGTTTTTCACGATTAATATAATGGTTATTTAAAGCCAGATAAATTTAGTTACTTCTTAAAAAAAAACTTGGTTTAAGAAATATTGTGTGGGGTCATATACAATGTTTTTTTTTTTATAATATTCGTGATTTTTTTGGGACTTTTTTTAAAAAAAAAATTTTTTAAAAACTTCCATAGTTCTTCCGTACATTATATTGCTTACGAGGTCATAAAGTGATTTAAAAAAAGTTAGGAACAAATTTTTTAAAGAAAAAAAATCATCGTAAGAAATCCATAAACTGCATGTGAACTGAAAAAGAAAAAAAAAAAAATGGCCCCAAGAGCACGAACTAAAAAAATAAAAGTTTAGTTTTGTTAGGGTACATTGTTGTCACATTTATTTTTAGCCGACACGTTATGTGTTTTTTATATAAATTAATATTTAAATTTTATTTTAAATATAATTATATATTATTATATAAAATTTTTTAAAAATATTACAATATGACTAATATTTTAGGCGTTTTGGTAATAGGCCTTGTCCAATCATTAAAAAAAAAAAAAAAATTTATTTTTTAAAATTAAAAATTTTTAAAAGATATCATACCCCCAAAAAAATTTTGAAATAACCGTAGATTACTAAAAAAAAAAAACCTCCCAAATTTTTTTTTCGGGAAAATTTTTTTTTAAAAAAAAAATTTTTAAAAAAAAGGGGCCTTTTTTGTTTTTTTTTTTTAAAATAAAAAAAAGTACGGGGAAAAAATTTTTTTCTCATAAAAGACCTTTTTTAGAGAATTAAAAAAACCCACAAAATGGTTTTTGAAAAATTTTGACCCGGGACCATTTTTCACCGAAAAAAAACCGGGAAAAAAAGTTTAAAAAAAAGGTCGTTTTAAAAAAATTCGATCTTCGTTAATTTTGAATATTAAGGGCTGATCTTTTTGGAAAAAAGATTTGATAATAACATATGTTTTTTTCTGCCGAAAAAGGGGAAAAATTTTTGCATTAATAGTTTTTTTTGTAAGCCTTTTAAAAAACCCCCTTTTTTTTAATTTTAAAAATTTTTTAAAAGGTTTGATTTGAATTTTTTAAAAAAACTTTTTAAAAAAAGAGAAAAGGGGGCCCAAAAACTTTTCCCTTTTCATATGGGGTTTTGGGGGAAAAAATTTTCTTTTTTGGGGAAACCCCCCGGGGCGGGAAAAAATTTTTAAAAAGGGGGGACCCCGCAGCGAATATACTTTTTTGGTCGCAAATTTTTCCAACACGCTAGGTTCACAAGCATTTTTAAAAATGTTCTTTTTAAAAAAATATAAAAAAAGTGGAAAATACAATTTTTTTGCTTTTTAAACTTAACTTTAAAAAGCCGTTTTAAAAATTCAAGTCGGACCATTTGCCTAATATTTACGGCACTTGCTAGATAAGGGCCTAATTTGTTTATAGTGCGATTGAACCAAATTTTATACGTTTATGTAAAAGGAGACCGAAGTCATTACAGGAGAAAAAAAGGTTAAAATATTTTGTGTAAATACACATTTCGTGGGAATACCGAATCTTGGCCTGCCGCACTATTGTAGATATCTAAGAGTTTTGGAAAGATTAAGAATAAATACAATGGGAATTAAAGTTGGTTGTAAAGTTTATACCTATTTTATTATAGTGATTTAAATTTTAAAAAAACCAGACGCGGGTTTAAAAGTACCAAAGATACAACCTTTTGGGGGGGAAATTTAAAGTTTTTTCCCAGTAAAAACTCACTTTAAACTTTTTGAAAAAAAAAAA
>JAHBCN010015149.1:0-21460 GCA_019359885.1 Listronotus oregonensis
GGGAAAATATGTACATGAGTGAAATATTCAAAAAAATTTTAAAAAATAATAAAACCACAGGGTGTTATACTTTTTAAAGCAATTAATTTTAGTTTCTTTTTTTAACACCCTGTATTTCTGAAACGATGCATTTTTGACCTATGTTTATAGAAACTTATTTCTGCAAGATCAACTGCTCGAAGTTGTAACACTAAATCTTAAACAACCTGTATAATTCTTAAGAATTAAAAATTTATTGTTGGAGATTTATTACAGTTAGTTTACTTAAGTTTAAGTCATTAAAATTTTTCGAGATGTCTCGTCTCGTCTCGTTTGTCTCAAAGGGATTTTATCTCGTCTGGGTCTCCGAAATCGAGACAAAATGCTCTCGAGACGAGACAAAATGGCTTCGAGACGAGACGAGACAAGACGTCTCGTATCTCGTGTCTCGCGGCAACCCTAGTCATGTATACGATGAAGAAATAGATAAAGTAATTAAAAAAAGATTTCAGTTACAGTTTTAAGTATGTTGCATGAAATTGAAAATTGTATGACAAAAAAAACCATTTTAAATTATTATAATTTATCATATTTCTCCATTTTAAGAAATATTTCGTAAATAGCTGTCTCGTGCATAGAAATTAACCAGATAATTTTCATTCAAGCTGTGTTATCAAATTCACAATCGTTCTTCGAACTCAGTAAAATTAAATACAAGACCATAAAATTATCGGTAATTTTTTAGCACTCGTGGTATTACCCCCGATAATTTCACTCATGTATAAAAAAAGCCCTATATAAAATGTCAAAATCAAATTTTTTTCTCGGTTAAAAAAAGAAAAAACAATGTAACTGGCTAAAAAATTAAAAATATCATGAATCTGTCAATTGTTATCTATGTAGCGTTTTTATTTTATATTGTTGATTAATTTGTCAACGATCCTCTCATTTTCATTCGCGGAATTGTCTTACCACAAACCATTCGTGGTCAGATTTTTAGCAGAAAATTTTTTACCTCGTTTTGAATACTTGCTATTAGAAGTTTACCTCATCTTGTTTTTTAAAATCACTTAAGCTTTGCTCTAGTGATTTCATAAAAGCAAATTTCGTTAAATTTTCATAAGCACTTACTCTTTGAAACCCAGCAAAAATAACCGACCAAATCTGAACACTCATAATATTATCCATGAAAATTTTACGTTCGCTTATTTTAAGTAATATAGTAAATAATTTTTTTCTCGTTGTTTCTAGTAGGCGTAAAATTTTCGAACCAAATCTTCCTAAATTAAAATTTCGGAAATTTTTCTCAACAATGTCCTGAAATAATTCATGTCATAGGGAGATTATTGCTGAATATCGCCTTTATGATATTTACAGTATCTTTCCAAATGCACCTTTAAGTAAAAACGCATGCTTAAAATGCTTCTGGCAATATTCACATAAAAACTCTCCTTCTTTCAAGCATTCTTTTCGCAGATGTCGCATTAGGGAACTTCGGACTTTGTAAACTTTCGAACACTGATGACATTTCCATTCTAAAAAATAATGAATTATTAATTATTTTCATAAAGATTTACTTTGTTTTTAAGAAATACTTAATCGTTCATCGGTTCTCTCTTATTGTCGCCTTTTGAGGTCCCAGTAGTGTTTCGAAGCGCTCCACAGTGGGAAATATGGGAAACACACTTTAGGTGCAAATTTTAATCGAAGAGCCGTGATTTTTTATCTATCTTCAATAAAGTTATATTTTATATTCCTAACGAGGAAGTTGCTTTATTTACCAAAATTCATCTTAAACCTTCTACTGAATATAAATACTTGTTGAAAAACCTAATAAAGAAACAGGTGTCCGTTGTCAGATCCAAAAATATTTTTTAAAATGCCAAACTTAAATAATTTGGATCAAAAACTATTTATTATTGATTATATTGAGCAGAGAGGTTGGCCAGAAAGGGATGTGGTGGAAGAGCTTAACATCCCAAAGAGTACTATTTATTTTGTTAAAAAAATGCAGGAAACACACTGCTTTGAGAAAGAGCTGGAAGTGGTCGCCCCAAACTATCGAATCAAGAACAAGACAATAATTTTATTGATGTTTTGAGAAACCAACCATTTAAATCTGTAGTTACAAGCAAAACGGAGAGCAATTTCCCAGCATCGGTTAGAACGGCACGGTGAAGAATAAGGTAAAAACCGTTTTTAACAAATGCAAATAAAGAACAACGCATTGGATTTGCTCTACAATTTTACTTGGAACCTCCGATTTTTTGGGAAAATATAATATTCACCGATGAAAAAGTGTTTCAGTCGTGCTACAATGGGATATTTAAGGTATACAGTCCTCAAGGAACACAATTTGATGAAAAATATACCCAAAAGGACAAAAGTAGTGGGTGATTTTCGGTAAATGTTTGGGGGTGGCTGAGTGCACAAGGACTTGGTGTATGTTATTTTATTGAAAAAGGTTTAATGGGGAGGTATATATAGATCTACTACAGAATATCATGCTTCCCTTTGTACTGGATCGATTTCCGGACAAAAATTTTATCTTTCAGCAAGATAAGTGTCCCGTTCATACGGCCCGGCAAGTCGATGAATGGATGAAAGAGCAGCGTATCAGGGTTTTACCGTGGCCCGCACGTTAGTCCGGATTTAAATGTTATAGAAAATGTTTGGGGCTTATTAGTTAAAAAATAAATTCTTGAAGAAAACTAAAAACATTTAGGAAATTGCGCTTATATTTATAAAACAAAAATTATATTTGTTTTTGTTTATGATATTATATATGCATTACATATTTTTGTATGTGCGTTGAGGTTAAACTTATGTTTAAACACCTTATTACAAAATTCACAAGCATGTCGTCCACTTTTAAAGCATTCTACTCTTATGTGTCGACGAAGAGAATCGGATCTTCGATAACTTTTTGAGCACCGTGGGCAGACGTGTACATAACCTAAAATAATTGTATTTATGTTAATATTAGGTTAAATATAGATATCTAAAAAAAAAAATTCCTCAGGTCCTTTATTTATAGGCCATCGGACAAAAAAACAAATGAAGTGCAAACTAAGATTCTTTTGGTATAGAATACAAAATTTTACATCAACAATATATTGTTAATAGTACTAAATGCTCAGGCATTTCTAAAAATCCTATAATGATTTTAAAATATTGAAAAGAACCAAAATACCATAATAGTTATTTATGATATAAGGGCTAGAAGCGACATTTTATTTTGTGAGAAGGAAAGTTTGAAACACACCAAGGTGAGTGTTACCATGTTGATCAAATGAAATCACTTTATTACGTACATTATACACATTTTTAAAAAATATTAAAGTACATTATTAATTTTTTACCGTCGACATTATTATTATTTTTAAAGTCCAATTTCATCTAATTTATCTATAAAATAAGTTGCTAAGGAAAAAAGAATTGTTGATTTGTATTTGTTGACAAGTAACGTCAAATAATTGCGAATTCTTGTTCGATGGAAAATGATCAAGAAAATGATTTTTTTCCGGTGGAAATCAAAGAAGCTGCCAATAAAGCTACTTTTAAATTATTGCCTATTAAGTCAAAGCAACAATATGAATTTACATACGATTGTTACTTAAAATGGTGTAATCAGAAAAATGTTAATGGAAAGAACGAGGTCAAAGTCCAATTATAGGACATCAAAGAACCTCAAGATGGGAAATAGAGGGGGACCAAGAGGACAGCTCATTGTTTGAGATGCCCTCGGACAGGTCAACCTCTCGTTTTATCTTCAACAGACACTTTCGGATTGTCATACCAGATAGGGACTGGAAAAGGCCTCAATCAAAGCCGATCATATCTGGTATAGGGCTCCAAGACCAACAAAGGAGTAGGAGCTGGCATCTATGAAGACAAGCCTAGAGAAAAGTAACCTAAGTCTTGGTCAGCACGCCAGGTTTTGCAAGCGGAAATCGCAGCAATAATGCATTGTGCCGTGCTGATTAAAGAAAAAGGGAGTAAAGGAAAAAACATCGTCATTTACTCAGACAGCCAAGCGGCCCTGAAGGCCATCAGTTCTCCAAAAGTTAATTTCAAACTAGTGGGGAACTGTATACAGACCCTGGATAAAGTCGGCTTGGCAAACAAACTTACGGTAGCCTGGGTACCAGGCCACGAGGGTCACCCAGGTAATGAAGAGGCCGACGACCTAGCCAAAAGAGGATCAGCCATGGAAATGATATGCCCTGAGCCATTCTGTGAAATCTCGGCAGGCCTCCTTAAAGCATCTATTAAGAGCTGGGTAGACAGCGAGTTTCAAAGCTGGTGGTTACAAACACCAGGACAACGACAGGCAAAGCAGTTCATTAAGACCTGCTCTGCCAAGTTTATCTCGGACCTACTGAGCCACAGTCGTAATGTCGTAAGGATAACGGTAGGTCAACTAACAGGACATTGCAAACTCAACAAGCACCTGGAAAGAATAGGCCTGGTGGAGGATAGCCTGTGTAGGCTGTGAGGCTTAGGTTTACTAGGCTTGGTGAGGAAAAACTAAAACCGGCAATATATATGGAGTGGCCAGTGTCAAGACTCTGGAGTCTAGTTAAGAAGACGGGCCTGGACAAGGTGCTCTAAAGAACGATAGGAGAAACCACAATAAATCTGGTAAGGTTGCAGTAATGGAGGTCATTTTTGCCATTTCCGCTCAAATAATCTAATCTAATCTAATCTAGTAAAAAGAATGTCAGTAAAAAAAGTCCAATATTTGGAAATTGCTCTGGTCAAATAACTCCATGTTAAAGGCGATGATTAACATAAATAATCAGGACATAAGCAGATATTACAAGCCTTGCCTTTTTTAAGCGAATGGGTGAAGGATATCGACCAAAGAAGTCTAAAAATTGGCAAGAAAACAAATCGACAAATTTCTCGCAGAAGACCCGGAAGAAATGTATCTTATGGAAAATTAAGCCACAATTTTTGGTGCATTTGGAGCCTGTCGTCGAGAAGAACTATGTAATTTGACATTAAATAACATGGAAGATTTGGGAACTTTACTCATTGTGCATATACCAGACACAAAAACTACTGTGCAACGAACCGTTGTAATTAGTGGTACCTTGTATATGAACTATTATAAAAGTACCTAGCCCTTTGTCCAGTAAATATTACTCATTTAAGAGTGTTCTTAAGATGCTTAAAGAATAAATGTGCCATAACTCCACTTGAAATCAACACATTTGGTAAAATGCCTGCCAAAATGGATAAATTTCTAAATTTGCCTGATTTCCATCTTGACACTGGACATTGCTTCCGACGTTCCTTAGCTAGTTTATTGACGGACTCTGGTGCTAATCTTACTACAATAAAGAGACATGGTGGATGAAAGTTCAGTACAGTAGCAGAGAGTTATATAGAAGTCTCTCTACAAGAGAAAAAGAAAATTGCTGATCAAATTTTGTTCAAAACTTTTGTGGATGACATTGCTTCCTGCCCGGGTACATATCTTACCAAAGTAAATTGTGTAACAACCACCAATAAGATTGTCCATGAAGTTTGTTATTCGTATTTTAAGAACTGTACTTTTAATTAAATAAATAATTTATTTTGATCTTGGTATTACGTTTTTGTAATTTTTTATTTGTGTTAAAGTAAATCACTTTTAGCACAAGTGCTAAAAGTAATTACTTTTAACACCAGTGTCAAAAAAAGGACATTTTAAACACTGACAGCATGTTTCTAGAAAAAACTATTGTTCTTTAATTGTAATATTTATTCTATAAACTGACACACTTATCATACATGATTGCAGATTAAAATTATTATTTTATAAACAACATTAACTAGATCAGTGAATCAGCTTAACAGCTGACTCAACAAAATAATTTTATGTAAACACATGGACCAATAGAAAAAGTGTCATCAGTTGTATCAGGGTGTGTTTTTTAAATTTAAATCATATTTAAATATTTTAAATAATTTTATGTTTAGTTTAAAACTAGTTTTTTTGACGTTTTTTCTACATTTACAAAGTATATTCTTCTAATATTGCGCTCTTTTCATATAATCCCTTTCATACTGCTTTTTATGGGATTTCAATATATGAGTTTTCAAATTATGTTTATAGTAAACCGCATGGTTGCAGTACTGACACGTAAAGGTTTTCTCCTTTTGACATTGGTACCTCTGATGACGTATTAACGTTTTCT
Source organism: Listronotus oregonensis (assembly GCA_019359885.1). NCBI lineage: Eukaryota > Metazoa > Arthropoda > Insecta > Coleoptera > Curculionidae > Listronotus > Listronotus oregonensis. The sequence goes on from JAHBCN010015149.1 coordinate 6,168, forward strand.
TTGTTCGAAACACTTTAGGACATGCTCCACATGGAAAAAAATCTAGCAAAAAACAATATTGAAATATAAAAAAAATTAGCACTAACCAAAACTATTTTAAAATAAGTTTGGCAGCCCTTAACAGTCAATTGACTGAGTGTGCACCCAGTGGCGTATATTGACTACAAAAAGTGGGGCAGTTCAACTATTTAATTTAAAAATTTACAAAAATAATACAGGATTTTTTCCAAAAGTATTAAATTTACTGAAGAATACGGCACTGGGTGCACCAGTTGATAATCTGGGATAACCTGGACCAAAGTGATCGCGACTAATATTTTTAACCGACTTAAAAAGGAGTTTATCAATTCGACACGTATGTACGTAATTATATGGGAATTGTGAAATATTCACACATGATAATCTATATTAGGGTACTTTTTTTCACGACTATTTTTTTGTGATTCCCAAAACAAAATTTTATGGAGATGTGTCAAAAAAATTCCTGAGCCCTTCATATTAACTCTAAGTACTTTCCCAGATTGAAGAGAGATTTCCCATTTAAAATATACGTTAACTTTTTTTTTAATATCTATATCTCAGCCGTATTTAACGCTATCATATTGGTCGGTACGGATCACTAAATCAGATTTTTATCGAATTTTGCCATTTTTTTAAGGTATTTTATAAATGGCAAAATTTATAAAAAAAAATTAAAATTACAAACTTGTAGAAAATGTAATTTTCTTCAACAAAAGTCCTTTGGAGCAAATCGCTATTATTGATATTTCTCGAGATATAGAGCAATGACTCTTAGTTTAATGTCAGAGGTTATGAAAAATTTTAATTAATAATTCCCAAAAATGTTATGTTATCAAAAAGTTATTGTCATCTTAAGCAACATTAATATTAGAAATTCGCTTCAAAAAACTTTTCTTTGTAAAAATAAATTTTCTACAAGTTTGTTATTTTAAGTTTTTTTCGTAAATTCAACCATTTATAATTATATATATATATATATATATATATATATATATATATATATATATATATATATATATATATATGATAGATATATATATATATATATATAGATATATATATATATATATATATATATATATATATATATATATATATATATATATATATATATATATATATATATATATATATTATAAAATTTATAAATGTTAACCGTTTTTTTTCCCGGTAACTCGTTATTGTTGTCCTGAAAAGGACAGATTGTTTATGACGTTTCGGCAAAATCAATTGCCATTGTCGAAGCTTAAAAGCTACTGCTGCTTGCATCCTTGTGTGGTCCTTTTTTTGGTCTTGGAGGCGTCACGGTTACTGATTTTCTGTTTCTTCGGTGGTCGTGGCCATTTTGTCGGGTGAAGATTGTTTGTGATCCTATTTTTTCGGTCTTAATTCGGTTTTTAAAGGGCATCTTCCAGGTACTTAAAGTTGACTCGTCACGGTTGCAAGTTTTTCGGTCTCTTTCAATTTCATCCGACTCCTTCAATTCTTTTTGCTAAGTATCGCAACGGGCAAGCATCCTAGTGTTGGGAAAATTGATTTTGTGTCCGGTGTTCATGACGTGGCGTACTGAAAGAAGTTTTGTTTGTTCTTTGTGCGTTCATATGTTCATCTCTCCTGGCGCTAACTTTCTGTTGGTTTGTCCACATAGAGAGGGTTTCATTTTTGGGGGTTTCGAAACCTGTTTCTAATGGGATTTTTGTCTTTTGTTCGGTAGATGTCTTTGATTTTCTGTCAGTCGTGTAAATGGAGGTGATGTTGTGTCTTTTAAGTATTTTGCCTAATTGCCTGTTGCCTATTTGCTGTAAAAGGAATTACGGACAAAATTGGCAAAATACTTAAAAGACACAACATCCCTAAACCCCTTGAAAAATAATTCCCATTTGAAAATCAAGGTGTGTACAATACCCTGCAAACATGCAACCTTTCTTATATCGGACAGACCAACAGAAAAAAGCGCAAGGAGAGATGAAACAGAACCGTAAAGGCTGGAACAACCTTTTCTTTGACGCCCGTCATGAACCCGGACAAAAATCCCAACCAGGGTCTTGCCTTTCTACAAAAGAATTAAGGATCGGTTGATGAAAGAACCGAAGCACGGCCAGTCAAGTTCGTACCTTTCTTGATAGAACCGAATTGAGCCCAAACAAAGGCAATACAACAATTCACCACAACCCACAAACATGGAAACGACATCTTAAGCCCAACAAGGATGCAAACAGCAGTAGCTTTTAGCTTCGACAATGGCAAATGTGATTTTGGAAACGTCAGCAAACAATCTGTCCTTTTCGGACAACAATACAATTACCGGAAGAAAAACGTTAACAAAAATATATATATATATATATATATATATATATATATATATATATATATATATATATATATATATATATATATATATATATATATATATATAAACTATTATTTCATAATTTTAAGTTTTTTTTTTGAGACTGTTTTTTGTTTTTTAAATAATCTGCCTATTTAATATATTTACATTTATTGATTTATATAAATATTTTAATTCCATGCTTTGCTTTAACATGTAGTTGAAGATTTCCTTTCTGGTAACAGGCATGTGGACAGAGATGACATTTAAAACTCTTTTCTTTTTGACATTCGTACGTCTTATGCCTGGACAGGCTTTTCTTATGGCGAAATAGACGTCCACATGTTTTACAATCGTACTGAACGAATATTCCTATAAAAATAAAAAAATATATTATCACAAATTTAAGGAAATGCCCAAAAATACTTATGTAAAAAGTTTTTTTATTAAGGAGAGAGACGTTTTAATTTTTATTTACATTTTTTTACTTGATTTTCTGAATGGAAAACCTTTTAAGAATATTGTGTAAAAATTTGAGATGGATCGGAGCAACGATGGAACGAAGATACATCGGTAAGTAAGGTAAGCCAACATTTTTTGGTGTTTAAAACTTTCCTTTTAAATTTTTGTACACCATACATAGTTTACGATTTTTTTTGCAAAAATTACGTTTAATACTACGAAGTATTCCCAAAAAGTAAAATATTGCATTTCAAAAAATTGGCCAGCGTTACCTGGGGAAAGAGATTATCTAACGAAAAATCTTGGGAGTTTTGATTTCATATGTTCCAGCACCTAGTTATAAGAGACACCGCAATTCTACTTTGATCAGAGACGCTTTCAAATAATTGCTGCCATTGCCGTATTTTTTAATATTTCTTCATGAAAATTTTACTTAATAATCAATTCGCGCCGCGAAAATTGGATCCAATTTGTGGTTTGGGGCATAATGTTTTTCTCAAAAACGGTATAAGTTATCGATAATTGTTAAAAACTATATGAAAGCCAACACTTAAATTTAGCTTGCTGTAATAGTTTTTAAATTTGGATTTATATTTTAATATTTCCTTGAGTGAAAAATCACCCTAAAATCGGTTATGTTTAGATACTATTTTCTTTACCTCGACTCATATTTCAAAAATCCCGTTACAGCAGAGGCATAGATTATTTCCTTACCTTTAAAATGGTGTATAATTTATGTCATTTAAGTGAAAAATAGTTACCGAAAAACGTTATCTCCTGTAGGCTTGCAATCGGAAACAACATCGCATCGATACACCGAATTTGGAAGAACCTAAATAAAACATAATATTTTTAATGCGGCTATACGAAAATTGTGGTAGTGGGAGTTTGTTAGTCCCCGCCCACCGTCTCCACGTCCTTTCACCCGACCCCTAAGGTGTAGCGTAAATGCACTCTTAATATCCTTTGAATGTTATACTTAAATGTAGCATGAATTTTAATAAATAGATTTTATCTGTATCATAAAAAAAAAACGCAAAAATGTGACTTTTTTTGGTCGAAGTAACGTTATCCCCCCAAAAATGTATATCCAGCTTGGTCTAATTTTCGATCTCAATACTTTAAAAGACCGTGAATTTAAGATAGGAACCTGGCCTTTATTTTACATAAGTGCTTTTGAAGGGATCTCTTTCTTTTTTTACATTGAGTAAATTGAGAAAAAATGGAAGTTGGGGGAGGAGGGAATAAAATGCTTTTTTTGACGTGGGTATCAACATTATATCTGAAAATTGTTTCGTTTAGCTGGTAAAGTGCGAAAAAGATTTTAGGATATACTGGTTTTACGTAGTTTAAAAACAGCTTTCTTCAATCACTAGTTTTATTTGTTAACCAAAATAATTCTTTTAAACAATTTTATAAAAACCTGTTATTCTACTATAAAGGTACATTGGTTTTATCTTTGGTAAAACTTGAAGTTAATTACAAAATTACAGATACTGGCAAGCTTAAAATTAACTATAATAAAAATGCAACAATATGTTTTGTATAATTTGGGCTATATAGTTTTTGTAATGAGACATTTCGTATATAACTATGCATAAAATCATTTTTCATTAGTTTTCAAAACTTTGAGACAACCTGTGTTATTTTATTGCACGCTCAGGTAATATTGCAACATTACTGGTCAGATTATGCCATCATTAACTGATAGTCCAATCATTATAGATTTTTTTTGAAATTAATGTTAACAGATATCTAATTGCGCCATGACTTCCGGAATAATCTGTAGATTACTTAAATCAAAAATCCAACCATTTTTTTTCAGGCATTTTTTTTAAACAATAATTATTAAAAAAGGGCCTATTTTCCCTTTTTTTTTAATTTAACAAAAAGTACTGGCAATATCACTTTACTCCTATAAGACCGTTTGTAGAGAATACAAAAACTTACAAAATGGTTATTGAAAAATCCCGATTTGACCATTTTTCACCGAGAAAGGAAAAAGCCTTTTCAAAAATCTTAATTAACAGGGCCGTTTTTTGAAATAATATCAAAAATATTTAGCTGCCAAAGATAAAATTCTCGCATTAATATTTTTAATTCAAAATTATGGTGCTGAATATTAATGTCGATTTGATAAAACTTTTTAAATTGAGAAAAAATACAATTGTATATTATATTTTCATATAATTTGAAACATTTGGAATATAGCGAAATTCTAGAGAGTACTAGGGCCTAGGAACAGGGGAAAATATCTGTAAATTTTTTGATCGCTATTACAAGATTTTTAACAAGTTTCCAAACTTTATGAAAATGTGAGTTTACAATAGCTTTTACCTTAAATTTAAAACGTTTTAAAAATTAAACGGACCTTCCTAATATTCTTGCAAGATAAGCCAATTTGTTTATATGGATTGAATAAAACAAGCGACTTTTTCACTTTCAATTCAAAGTTGATTGACTACATTTTTCAAAAATCACCCAAATATTAAAATTAAGAGATCGATTTTTTAAAAGCTGTTTTAATTCTTTTCTCAACATTTCTGGTTTTAAACAAATTTTTATAAGTAAAGTAATATAGCCAGTACTTTTTGTAATATTAAAAAAAACAAAAAAAGCCTTTTTTTAATAATTATTGTTTAGAAAAATTACCTGAAAAAAAAGGGTAAATTTTCGATTTTAGTAATCTACAGGTTATTTCGAAAGTCATGGCGCAGTCAGATATCCGTTAACCTTAGTTACAAAAAAAAATCTATAATGATTGGACTATTCAAGGAAATAATAGCGGAACATCCTGTGTTCCAAGCATTCTCCAGATCAGAATCATCACTTTCTTGCTGCATTATATCTCACACAGAGTGGAATTGAACGAGCTAAAGTTAAAAATTCTCTGACAAATGTTATACTAATGACAAATAATAAATTGATGTTATAGAAGCTCAATATACCAGCTAGAATTTGATTAAGGTGTTTGATACTTAATATTTTGAGCGTGCAAAAAATGGCATAAGCATCACTGTCACTAAGTTCTTACTGGTTTTGGTTCGTTAAGCAAAAACACATCCTGAAGCAGTAAGGAATACCGACTGACCTTAATACTTAATACACTAGAAAAATCCCTAAATTTAATTATACAAATGAGTTTCCACGATTTAACAATGAAGAGCCTTATACTCTTGATATCTTTCCTTATGTTGGCAAATCACATGATTTCGTAGTTGGTACCTATGGTAGCTGGCGTAAGAGCAATAGGGACACAAAAACGATCTCTCTTTTTGACATTCGACGTTTTTGTGCCTACTCAAGTTGGGTTGGTGATGGTACTTTTTTCCACAGGTGTTGCATACGTACTGTTTCTTGTGTTCTACAACAAAACTTTTAGATAGCAATGTAGAACAATTTTATTTATTTAAATTTTTATTTCAAAAAAAGCCACAATTGCATAACAAACAGACATTATTTCCTATAAACATAAGGCAACTTTATGGTTCTGGTAACACTTACATCTTAAACTTCCATTGCCTTTATTTGTCAATTAATATACAACGTTTCGGTCAGTTTGTATCTTCAACCGTCTCAAGCGATAACTTAATACTACTCTTAAATCTAGGACCTATGTACTATTATTTGTTGTTTAACAAAGTTTGACTCATTTTTCACGGTTCAACAGCGGCTGCCAAATATTGGGAATGTCAATACTGGGCTGGCTAAGGACATTGTGGTTGTTTATAATTATTGCAGTTTCTTTAAATTTTCTTGCCTCCGGTGGCTTTCAGTTTGAATAATTTTTGCTTTAGACCACTGCATGCGTGTTGTTTTGGCCTTGCATGTTCGAAGTTTCAACTCGTTTCATATATTTGCTGTGTCCTTTAACTCTAATTTCCCGTAATCCTATTGTTTTCCCGATGAATAATTGTTGAAAATGTATTTTTCTACAAGCGTGCGGAAACCTATACTTTTCCGCACTAATCTGCGTGAGGAAAATAGCACTATTCTGCACTAGTGCGGAAAAGTAAAATCTTTTAGTTTTTGTAACATAAATTAGTATCTAATTATAAAATAATGCATAATTTTGCTTATAATAGTAATATATTTGAAGAAACTGAATTTTGCTGTAATTTTGCAGTTTTTTTACTACATTTATTAAATAAAATATTCCTAATTTACCAAATGTAAGTACATATTTTTAATAACTCCATATAAATTATCAAAGAATCCATAGCAACCAACTAATTATTTATGCACCTATCAAAAATTAATTTTCTGTCACGAATTTTTTAACCAAACTGGGAAATATTTTTAATGGATTCTGACGACGATTTATCAGCATCGATTATCGAAGCAGCAAAAATAGCAAGTATAGATCTCCTGCCCATGAAATCTCGTCACAGGAATAAAAAAGAATTTGTTATGTTTGAGAGCTGGTGTCAAAGTAAGGGTGTAAAGTCTTTTAAAGAAGAGATTTTTCTGGCCTATTTCTCTTATTTATCATGTAAGACATGTAAACCCAATACGTTATGGTCTAGATACTCTATGCTAAAATTTATCATTAAGTTACGAAAGAACATAGATGTAAGCAAGTTTATCAAAGTGTCGGCCTATCTTAAAAAACAAAACGTTGGTTTTAGACCCAAAAAGGCTAAAGTCTTTTTAAAAGAAGAAATATCGAAATTCATGAATCAAGCGCCAGATAATACTTATTTAGATATAAAAGTGGCTACGATTTTTGGCTTAGCAGGCGCTTGTCGTTAAGAGGAGTTAACAAAAATATGTCTGGACCATATTGAAGACCAAGGAAATTTAAGTATTGATACACATTGCAATCTCAAAAAAGCTTTGTCATTTTTGAAGATGCCGAAAATGGAAAATTTTTGAATCTATATAGAAAGTATGCCAACTTAAACAAGCTGACAACACCACATAGGCGATTTTTTGTGAACTATAAACACGGACTGTGTAACAGGTAAATATCGGCAAATTAATACTTCAGAAAAATGCCATACGAAAACGTTTCACTTCCGCAACCGAATGTCATTTTCCAAGTCTAAACTTTCTCAGAAACTCCGAGAAAAATTGCTCACATAAACCGAGGCTGGATATTGTCTACATCAGTCGCTGAACGATCAGAATTCAACAAATTTTAAAACGCGATATTTCAATACAAAATATAATTTTGAAACACTTGACTGATCAGAAACAATTAGTATGTCCATCTTCAATGCACTAAACTTTTCGGTTCAAGAAGCTATTCATGTTTGCAAAAGTTTGGCTCATTAGAACCAACGCCGCCGTCAACGTTTTCTCGGAAAAGCTCCGGCGTCAGCAATAATTTGCAAAACGCGACCAGTTGCACTTGTACTATAAATATTAATAATAATAATTAGTGTATAAATTCTTTCGTTAATAAATAATATTTTAATAACAAACCTTTAAAATTATGTTGGTTTTTTCTCTCGCTTGTAAAAAAATATTGTTTCTAACACTTGCGAAAAGTAACTTTTCCGCTCTTGGCTGCTTACTTGAATTCCGTCGCGTCGTTCGTGTGGAAAAGTATCACTTTTCGCACTTGTTAGGAAAATAACTATTTCAATTGGGTTATTGCTTTAAAAAATAATACAAGTATTCCTCACTTAATTACATCCTCCATACAAAGGCTTTTTTATTAGCAGACAAAACTACATAGTTACTCAAATAAATAAAAGTATCTCTAGGCATTTTTAAACAAAAAAATATTTGGTCTGCAGACGCTGTAAGTAGTTAAGTATGCAAAATGTAAGAGACCAGCAATATAGGTTTGGATTCATATACATTCCCATACCTGGGACCCCCAACATTAGAAAAACTTGTCTTGCAGGCAGCTGTGATGGTCCCCTCTAGCCCTAGACTCCAGACTGGAAGAAGCTGAAGATCTATTTTAATCTAACACTAGTTATTTATTTAAAATTACCGATTTTTTAGATTTTAACCCCCCTATATTCTGAATCAAAGGAAAATAAGTTTATGAATGACAAAATCCGCAATTTTAAATCTTCCATTTTAAATTTCCTAATTTTTTTTCCTATTAAAATCTTTAAATAAGGAAACACACCTAACATATGATGTTAAAAATGTGTTGTTTTTTAAGTCCAGAAAAACAACATTTAAAGGAAACATTTTTATTTTTTTTGTAACCATAGAGTGTGGTATCCAAAAACAGACCTAAATTTTACTTCCATCTATCTTAGAAGAGAAGCCTAGAGAAAAGATAACCTTAAGTCTTGGTCAGCACGCCACGGTTTTCCAAGCGGAAATCGCAGCAATAATGCATTGCGCCGTGCGGATTAAAGAAAAAGGGAGTAAAGGAAAACACATCGTCATTTACTCAGACAGCCAAGCGGCCTTGAAGGCCATCAGTTCTCCAAAAGGTAATTCCAACCTAGTGGAGGACTGGGCCTTGAAAAAAGTCGGCTTGGCAAACAAACTTACGGTAGCTTGGGTACCAGGCCACGAGGGCCACCCAGGTAACGAAGAGGCCGACGACCTAGCCAAAAGAGGATCAGCCATGGAAATGATAGGCCCGGAGCCATTCTGTGGCATCTCAGGCCTCTTTAAAGCATCTATTAGGAGTTAGGTAGACAGAGAGTTTTAAAGCTGGTGGGTACAAACACCAGGACAACGACAGGCAAAGCAGCTTATTAAGACCTGCTCGGCCACAGTCGAAAGGTCGTAAGGATAACGGTAGGTCAACTAACAGGACATTGTAAACTCAACAAGCACCTGGAAAGAATGAGCCTGGTGGAGGATAGCCTCCGTAGGTTCTGCCAGGAGGCTGAAGAAACAGCCTTACATGTGTGGTGCCACTGTGAAGCACTATGTAGGCTTAGGTTTAGTAGGTTTGGTGAGGAAATGCCAAAACCGGCGAGATATATTTAGTGGCCAATGTCAAGACGGGCCTGGACAAGGTACTCTAAAAAATGATAGGAGAAACCATTAAGGTTGGATTTATGTGATCTCAGAAATAGGATTTTTAAATTAAAATATTTACCAAAAAATAATTTGACTAAGAGTTACAGCACTTCAAAATGATGCTAAAATCATATTTCCCGGCTGGAGCTTCGGGCTAAATTTTTTGACGCTTGTTTAATTATCTGAAATATATAGCATCATTCGTATAGGATGATATATAGGAATCAATTCCCTGAATTCGATTCCTTAAAAAAGAATTCGTGAACAGTATTGGTGATTCTATTCCTCTGCGAAGATCCGGATCCATAAATCAATTTCTTTTTTGAAAGATCTGTCCCAGCTCTGCTCACTTTCTTCTAAATCCCGGCGTACCAAGCATATCTCTATGTTTTCTAGAAATGTGAACGATCACGTGAATTTTTTGGTATCCAGAATAATCACAATAGGTGCAGTGAAATTTTTTTCCCTGTTGCATTCAAACTTTCTGTGCCGATCCAGATTTTTGGCATGTTTGTACTGTTTCCCGCAGGTATTGCAGGTATTTCTCATCCAGTTAAACTCTAAAATAAGTAACAGTTACTAAAAGATATTTAGTGGTAATAAATTTACCAACATTTTTATTTTATGAAATAACAATACACTGCTCAAAAAAATTACCGAAACCCCTCTTAGTCCATTTGTAACTTTTAAGGCGCTAATTACATTCAGATCAAACTTACATATTTCAAAAGACACATTCTCTCACAATAAATCAAAAAATGTATCATTTGATTATTCATTTATTTCTAAGAAAAAACTTACAATTAAAAAAAAAGGTACAAAAACAAAGTGTCAAATATAAAATATATTTTCTTAATTATTCATCCCATCAAAAATATGTATATAATCTTTTATATAGACAATTTAGAAAGCTGTATTTTTTCTTCCATATTTTTTTTGTATCTCCTACAGTTTTTGAGATATTAACGATTATTTTTAAAATTTAAAACGGCAATATCTCAAAAACTATAAGAGCTGCAAGAAATTTTATCTAACATAAATTATGTATTTTTACAAGACCTCTAATCCAAGCTTTATAACCTTTTTTTTTAAACACCAAGCTATAATTTTACAAGTTTATTAAAAACCGTTCCGGTAGTTTTTTTGAGCAGTGTATTAACAGGAAAAAAATAACAGTCTTTTATTGATCAGATGATAGTTTTTTATATTTAAACGACCAAAATTAGGACAAACTCAAAAAGGACCTTAACAAATCTTTTTTTCACCATACAATATCGACTTATCAAAGAAAATTTAACGAATAGGCTATATATTTGACATTTGTATTTTTTTTAAAACAAAAAAACACTATTAGGCGCTAAATAACAGAAACAAAATAACATGAATTGATTGCAGTCGTAATAGGTGTTATATGTGTAGAACCAGACGTTTAAATAAACATATAAATCAAAAAACACCAAATATTTTTTACTTGCCTTAAGATACCCATAGTATTGAGGCTCTAAGCCTTGTTGTACCTTCCTAAGATAAACTTATTTAGTAAAAATTAAAACAAAAGTTAAATAAAACAAACAAACGAACAAAAATAAAACAAAATTAAAAAATTATTGCTTTATTTAAAAAAATATTACACCTTAACCTGTTAAGCATTTTTTTTGGCTAAATATATATAGAAATATTACACTTGCGAGTTTTAACAGAAAAAAAAATTACAAACATATGTTTATCACCTTTATAACATTATTTATGAGGTAGATGAAAATTAGTAGGTTTAAAGGCAAAATTACTTGTCCTTCTAAATATTTAAGACCCTGTATATTTTTGATTGTGTAAATTAGGACCCAATATTTCTATTAATATAGGAAATAATAAATAAAGGCAATTAAATATGTTTGTAAAGTTATTTTAATAAAGTAATAACATCAAAATAAAATGCAAGAACAAAAATTTCGAAAAAAATTGTAGCTTCGAATATTTTTCCAATCGAAGATCAAAAAAAAATGTTCTTTAAAGAACTTATGCAGTATTTTGTTCTATCAAGTTCTGGTTAGTAGTATAGTTTTGGTGTTTAGTAATATCTTAGTCCATGACTTCAAGTAATTGCTGAGGGCGTAGAAGTCGTAGATATAAGGATAGTTTTTTAGTTTTCACCTGAAAATGGTTGGAAGTACATAACCGAAACGTTGTGTTTCAATTAACAAATAAAGACATTTGAAATCTAGGACTTTGATTTTCTTGTATATTGTTCTTGCATTTTTATTTGAAATAAAAGCGAATATACCTAAATTCCTATAAACAACTATTATCAATATAAAAATATGTTTCTTGATCACGTTTTAGGAACTATTTACTTTAATACAATAAAAAGATTCCAAAAAATGGTAAAAGATTATCAAAAATATGGTAAAATGTATTTTTTCTAACAAATAGAATATACTATATTATAATATATATGTAAATATTAAAAATCTTTTATTTATGTTAAAAATCATACAATAAAGTGGAAGAGTTGGTAACAAATTTTGAGTGGTTTCTTAAGGCAGTTTATGTAATTGTCCTAGGACCCCTAAACATAAAAGTCAAGGTGTGGCTTAAGGGTAGCAGCTCCATAACAACCCTTCAATTAAAAAAAATAAAGGGTTGGTAGGGGGTCACTACCCTTCTCCAGACCTTGGCTTTCATATTTAGGGGTCGTATAGGGAGAATAAGACAAATCAAAGTGCCTCAAAAACCTACTCAAAATTGTTCACCAGCTCTTAAACTAATATCTACTACACTGTAGAGGAACACAGCGACAAATCCATTGGTAGTAGCATGGATTTCATACTGATTATCTTTATGGTATAGTATGGGTAACGAAAAAAAACCAGGGGCGTCTCTAAGATTTTCAAAATTTTTCATAAAAAAAATTGATATTGGTCTCATGGGACACGCTTTAATAAACAAAATTTTGATTTTAGTCCAATAAATAAAGAGACAAAGCTGTAAATATATCCGTACAGTTTTTGCTTGTGACGCAATTTTTAGATCTTCGGGGATGCTTTCGAGCGAGATAAAGTTTATCAACTTTAACAGGTGGAGGTGAGTTTCCCGCTAATATCTTCCAAAATATGCAAATTGAAGAATTTTTGTTAGGACAAAAAATGAAGACTGCCTTGTAATCTACAAAAATGTTTCTTATAATTTTTTTCGAAAAATCGATAGTTTACGAGATAACGGGACCCAAAAGTCCCCTCGTTTTATGCCGATCACTTATAAGCGGGCGGACGAATTGTTCCATTGCTCGGGCATTAATGTACATTTTTTAATCATTCAAAGTTCATCGGAATGGGAAAACCCATACCTATCATTGCATATGAGTTTGAGTCCATTCTGATTTTTCTAGAATATTGGAAAAAAGCGGTCAAAGTTTTTTTTTCACAATATTTTGAAAGTATCTCATTAATTTATTGATATTTATTGAAAATGATTTGTTATTAACATTTCTTTTTAATAATGAGACCTTAGCAATTCACCAACGAACTCAAGGACTAGAATTAAAGTAAACAAACTTTGTTTGGCATTAACATGATCACAGCGGGGGGGCGGGATAGTTCTTGTAAACAATGGTTGTATACAGACTGAACTGGCAACATTGGATCACTCAGCGGTGTTTTGTCCAGATTAGTGATGGGCATAATCGAATTATTGAATTATGAATGATTTCAATAATCGGATTATTTGATAATTCGAATTATATAATTATTTTATTTTTTTAATCGTTTGAATTTTAAATTTTTGATTTCTGAATGAATATGTAACTCGATTTCGATGTAACTAAACACAAACACTAAATATTATATACAGTTTGTCAAAAAAGTCCGGGATTTTGAATAATTTGTCAACGCGGATTCGGACTTTTTTTTTCTTATAATACAGAATTGGCCAGTCGTCATATTTTGACCCATTTTAGGTTATTCACAAAATAATAGTTACAATAAGGTTACATTACTTTTTAAAAAACTACTGTAAATAGGCCGAAAATATACCATGCTTCCTGCTCGACTTCGACGGACTTATTTAAATTCGAAAAAAACTTATTAAAACTATTGACTAAAGATTCTTCAGGAATATTTTCTATTATGTTTCAGTTATTGTTTTAGTTGCTCTAAATTTTGGGGAAGTGGACTATAACACCTCTCTTTCACATATACATGAAAAAATCTGGAACAGTCAAATCAAATTGAGCTGAAATTGGCCGAAGCTCGGGCCTCCTCTTCCAATCCACCAGTTTCAAAAGCATTGGTCTGTAGATGTGGTAGTGTTAGCATAATGTGGTGTAGCCCCATCTTGTTGAAAATAGACGAAATTCAATAGATTTTCTTATTGCAATTGGGGATAAAAAAATATTTCCAGCATATCAACGTAAGTCCAAGGGGTTACAGTTGGTTTCAAAAAAAAAATGGCCCTTAAATTTTTTTTTTGGGACATACCACACCCGTTTGTGACTTTTGGTGAATTTAACGTGTTCGTTATATTGTCAATTTTTTCCTTTTTCCAAAACTAAAAAATTGTTTTTACTTTTCTTTAGGAAAATGGGCTTCGTCTGACATTATTAGTTTTATAAAAAAATGTATAGTTTTACAAAATTTTTGAATTCTCTGGCAAAATTCCATTTTTGGGAAAAACAGTTTCTTTTTATTTCTTTTCATTTGAATTTTGTATGGCTTTAATTTAAGTTCTTTTTTCATGTTTTTTTTGTACTGTAATTTTAGGAATATGGACTGAACTTGAGATTTTTTTTTTGACAATGTTGGATCTTCCTGAGTTATTCCGGGGAAATTTTCCCCTTTTTTTTGAAATTTTAAATTTTTATAAATTTTTTTTTACGGGGTAAAGATCCTTTTACTCCAGAATTTTCTGTACCAGATTTTAATTGAATTTTTTTTGGGTGGAACTTTATTAAAAGGTTTCTAAAACTTCCCGGTTTCTTTTTTAAAAATTTGGGTTTTTTTTAAAATAATAACACATTTTCCTTTTTTTTAACGAGAACATTTTGCGCTTCCAATTAAAAAAAACTTTTAAAAAAGACCAAAATGGGTGACAAGGGGGGCTTTTTTTTTTTATGGAAACGAAAATTAAAATTTGTTTCCACAGGCGACTTTTTTAAAAAAACCTTTTTAAAATAAATTTTTTCGACAAAATCAATTCTTTTTGGGGGTCAATAAATGCGTTAAAAAATTTTTTTAAAAACCCAACTTTTGTTACATTTTTTTTAAAGGGGGGGAAAAATTAAATTTTAAAAATTTTTGAAACAAAACAGGGTTTCCATTTAAAATAACAAAGTTTCCCATATCGGAAAATCGGCCATTTTTTTTTTGGGCTAATGGAATGTCACATTTAAAAAAGGTAAAGATACGAGAATAAACTTTAAAAAATATAAGTATATTTTCAAAAACCGCATCTTGATATCTTTTTTGTTAAAAGTTATTCGCGAAAAAAATGGGGCAAAAAATGGCGGCCCCCGGGGTTTTTTTTATTATATTATTATTTTAGT
>JAHBCN010015150.1:0-21518 GCA_019359885.1 Listronotus oregonensis
ATAGGTCCTTACTAAAAGGTGGTAACATCCGCTTCTCGGTGATAGTAGCACTATCGCTCTTTTACTGTACTGAAATACTATCAATAGCATCTATAGCATCTATTATAATTCCCATAGCGACACAAATGGGTATCATGAGCAAAAGGCACACTGGTTTTCAACAAATCACCCTATATGGTTAGTGTAGCGGATAACCCAGCTCAGCAACATAAGCTTTACTTGTGTGGCTATCTCTTTTAATTTTTTGCCCATTATTATAAAAATTGTTATAAATGCTGTTAAATTATTTGGTACTAAATAGATCCATATTAAATTTAAAGCTTACAATTTCAGAACCATTACTACTCAAATATACGTTTAATAAAAATATCCAGTGAATCTTAAGGTAGTAATAGTATTTACCTAATTAAAAGGTATATTTTACGTGTCTTGCATCTCTTAAACTTGTCTGATACGTAAAGAGTTCTAGTAAAATTTAGGGTAAAAATTACCTTCTAAATTTTAATAAAAAATATATAAATAGAAAGACGCTTTTTGAGTTTTTTAAATTATATCAGATGATGGTAGATAAAAGGAAGTTGTTTCTATGAGGTGTTGCAAGAGTTCGTTGTTTTTAGTTCTGTATTTACGATAAAAAATATTAAATAATATGAAAGATCATAATAGCAAAAAAGTAGCTACAGACAGGAAAGAAAAGGGATACATTAGCTTTTCTATTTAATAAGAGAAAATTTCAATAATCAATAAATGTAAGATTTAATAGACTTACGAATAATCATTTATTAGTTGTAAATCCTAAGTTTTTTTTTATTTTTTTTTTAAAATAACTTGAAAGAAGGTCAGAAAAAAAAATTCCATCGTAATCCTTAGAGCCGATGTTGTAAATGTTTTTTTTTTTTTAATGAAAACTGCGAAGTTCGAAAAATGGGTAATTGGTTTTTTACGCGTATTCTCCAGGACTTGGGACACGATAAACTTAGCAAAAATATGATTTTCAGGCATGTTGCAATAGAAGAACAGAGGCTGATAAACCTTTTCTTGAATACAGTTCAAAATATCCCTTCAATCTGAGTTTATTGACGAAAAAAAGGTTTAAAAAAAACTGAATTTTTAATAACTGGTAATTTTAGTGACAAATAATGTTTAATATTGGTACAAAAATAAACAGTTTTGCCATTTTAAAGTAATATCTAAGGTAAAAAATAATTCTACGAAAATCAAATTTACTCTTATTTTTTTTATCAAATCTACATAATAATGAGCGATAAGTTATAAATATACGCTATTGTATTCTCGGACTGCAGTCAGTAATCTAGTACTATAATCTAAATGAAAATTTTTTGACTTTATATTTTGATTTCAAAAGTTGCCTATGAACGCCAAAGCTTGTGAGAAAACCACCTTTACAAAAATATTAGCATTTTGTCAAAATGTTCTGGCCTTAATCGATCGTATAAAAATAACTTAAAACATTGCTAATCCCCATTTAAGGTTCAGAATTGATGGTTTAGGAGGATTTCTCAAAATATGCCTTTTAATTCAAGCACATGATTCTGCAGTGAGAGATGATCGACAAAAATAAAAGGGGTAGCTGAAAAAAAGATTTAAAGAATCCGGGTAAAAAAAATATTTGTCCTGGCAATAATTGCAGCCACAAAGAAAACGATAAATGTTAAAAATTTAAGGTCCCCCTTACAAATCAATCATTTTCCGGCCCAAATTGCGCCCAATTTGAAACTCGTAATATACAGGGTGGCCCTTTTTTAAAGTTTTAAAAGGGCAATATTGAGGAAACGGCTCTTTAAAAAAAATACGAAATTTCTAGAGGTGCAATGGATCTTGGGGGGACATTTTTTGAGAAAATAAGTAATATTTTAACCCTTTCCACTTTTTAGGGGTGGGGGTAATTTTGAATGTAAAATGAAAATGTGCATTTTCTTCTCAGATTCGTAATCTACAGAAAAACACGTTATAATCAATTCATATTTTAATGTCAATGTCAATGTCACTACGGAAAATTCAACAAAATTAAAAGAAGGATCATTGTTATTAGGTACACTATTTTATTAAAGTAGGTGTTCAAAATGATACCATTTTGTTCTAAGCATTTATCGCCCCTCTTCCGGAAAAAAATTCCGAACCCTAAGTAGCATACGGGAGTGATTTCACGAACTGCACGCGTGATTCTCTGCCCATGTCTTCGGCTGTGTTGACAGTCCCATGACTTTTTCTTTGACAAAACCCCACAAGAAAAAATCGGGGGGGTTAAGTCTGGCGATCTTGCGGGCCCAATTTCCCCGGGTACGTCCAATCCTTTGTTGGGGTAGGTATCATCCAATAATGCCCTGCCCCCCGACAGTAATTGGTGGTGCACCATCTTGCTGGAACCAAATTGCTCCACGTTGTTGCTCTGGAATATTTGGCAAATATTTGCAAGTCATTCTGAAGGAAATCGCAGTATCGTTGTCCATTGAGATGACCATCAAAAAATGGGTCCAATAACAGTATTAAATATCCCACACCTTATTTATCGACCAAGGGGGGTTGATTAGCGACTGTTCGCATCCAGTGTGGATTTTCTTCAGCCCAATAATGCATATTGTGACGATTTATTTACCGTGGTTATAAAATTTGCTTCGTCAGAAAATATTATGTTTTCCAGTGAGTTGTTTTCAGTAATCCATTGTGAAACCATGACAAAATTGCACTGTCTTTCAAAATCCTTTCCCTATAATTTTGATGTAAGGTGATATGGTAAGGATGAAAAAATTTTAAAAAATTTGAGAACGGATGTTTTTACATCCCGACATCTTTGGATGATCTGGAACCAAATGGATTGAGGGACTGTTAAACTCCTATCGTTCGTCGTTCGTTTTGGTTTTTCTTTTGCGTTTTTTTGATGAGAGTTGGCCTTCTGACGGCTTCTGGTCTCTAATCTCTTAAATGCCATGTGAGATTTTGCCGGTAAATGTGGAAATCTTGCCGCCCAAAGTTCCAAAACATTGCGGTAGTTTTTTTTCATTCTCCCGTTAACAACATATCAACTTGACAGTCAATTCATTCATTTTGGGGGTAGGAAATTAAAACACAACAGATTATTAAATGGAACAAGAACAACGAAAAAAAAAAACGATGTCAACAAACAAAACAACCAACAACACAACCAATAATCAAAATAAAAGGGAAAAGAAAACGCTTAATCTGAACTCTTAAAATGCGAAGACAATTCAAGGAAATTACTTGCAATGTCAAAACATGTCAGTCCGTTGCCATGATAACTGCATACA
The DNA here is from genome assembly GCA_019359885.1 of Listronotus oregonensis. NCBI lineage: Eukaryota > Metazoa > Arthropoda > Insecta > Coleoptera > Curculionidae > Listronotus > Listronotus oregonensis. Next base: position 3,288 of record JAHBCN010015150.1, read on the forward strand.
GTGGCGGCTGGGCATTAGCGCTACTAACCTACAGAGTTTCCTTCTGTCGAGTTTCTTTTTAATTTTGTTGAATTTACCGTAGTGACATTGACATTGACATTAAAATATGAATTGATTATAATGTAGTTTTTTCTGTAGATTAGAATCTGAGAAGAAAATTGCACATTTTCATTTGACATTCGAAAGTTACCCCCCCCCCAAAAAAAGGGTTAAAATATTACTTATTTTCTCAAAAAGTGTCCCCCAATGATCCATTGCACCTCTAGAAATTTCGTATTTTTTTAATGAGCCTTTTCCCTCAATATTGCCTTGTAACACTTTAAAAGGACCACCCTGTATAAGCGGGGATTACCTGTTTTGCCTCAAAGGAAAGCTTAAACACTTGCGGTGCATAGGGGCCTAAAAAAATTGTCAAAAAATTTTTTTTAGAATGAAAAGAAAGCAAATTTAAAAAGTCTTTTGAAAAAAATAAAAGAATTGCTCAAATGCACCTTTTCTTTCAAGAGGCACTGATGACTCCAAATTTTTGACATCTTGCACCCTGCGAATTACATAAATAATGCTTGGAGTAGTAAACATTTTTTATTATCTGATGAGAATAGAGTTTGGGTTCAAAATGTTTCGAGTGGGCTAAAAGATGCAATGTTAGCCAAGAATTTGTGCATGGGGCCGCTGCATTAGCAGGTATCTCATGCAAAATGATTTTAGATAAAACTGATATTTTGCAGAATTTATACAGGCCAGGTTTTTTAAATTATGTCAAATGTTTCCAAGAATTTCGAGCAGTGATAGAGTCTTGCTTTTCAATCACTTTTAAACCAAACTCCACACAAGCAATAGACATATTTAAAAAGAGCTATTTAGATCTCCAGATCACTGTTACTCCAAAGGTCCATGCTTTTTTTTTCCATGTACCCGAGTTTTGCGCTAAAACAAAAAAGAGTTGGAGTTTCTTAGCGAGCAATCAATGGAATTCGTGCACCAGGATTTTGGGATCCTTTTAAACAAATATAACGTCAAAAAATGTTATTCAGACTATGGGACTAGATTACTGATCTAAAGAATACAATAGTGTTCATTTATAACAACTATGGATAAAACTGTTTATTTTTGTACCAATATTGAACATATTTGTCAATAAAATTTCAAGTTATCAAAAATTCAGTTTTTTCCTTTTTTTTTGTCAAGAAACTTAAATTTAAAAGGGGAAAATATTTGAGCTGTTTTTAAAAAAAAAAAGGTTTGTCTGTCTTTATTCTTCTATTTCAGCATGTCTAAAAATCTTATTTTTACTAAACTGAGCGTGTCCCAAGTCCAAAAGAATAAGCGTAAAAAACAAAATACCCATTTTTCTAACTTGGCATTTTCAATTGAAAAAGTAACCTTTTTTTCGAAATCGGCTATAGGGATTACGGTGGAATTTTTTTTCTAACCTTCTTTCGGGCCCAGGAATCAAATACCGAAAGAAAATCGGGAGTGATAAAACCTCGCATTTAAGTCACGTTCAAACCCACCATGAGGTACTGTCATGATTAGCATGATAAGTTATGTGTGAACAAAAGAAAAGTGTTTACTAATAATATCAGCTAAATTATACGATATCCTTAATTTTTTGCACTTTCGTGGTGGTAAAACAGAGATAAAATTTAATTTACTTAATTGATTACTTCTGTATTAGTTCTGTTTAGGAGCTAAGAAAATAATTGTATATAATAAAGTTAAATTTGAAACTTTTAAATGAAAAAAAATATAGTTATTAACAGCTAAAAAAAATTTGTTTATATTAATTAATCAAACATAAAGCGACTTACATGATACAGATCGTAAGTAAATAGGAAAACGCTATTATTAAAGTAATTTAGTTTGTTAAAAAATGTTAAAAGGTTTTACCTAACCTAGTACGTTTTTTTAATTTTAATTAAGCAAAAAAATATAGTACCTGCCAATTTTTAAAAGCTTTAACTTTTAAATGGGCTGGCGTCGACTGACAGACTACTTTATTTAAACAATTCCTTAATATTCCTAAGAGAAGCAGCCCACTCGTTGCTCCATCTATTCTTTCTTCTATAAGTCAATAGAATTTTTTCTCTACAGTAGCTTACTAGACGACGCCGAACTGTTTGTGTAACATTTTTACTTGTAACAAATATCGAAAATGGCCATAAAATTATAGCGTTTAAGCGATAGTGTTAATAAGGAAAGTCCTATTAAATGATACAATGAAGAAATTGACAGTGGTGGTGTTAGAGACGATGAATCAGAGAACTATAATATTGAGACTGCATATGAGGAATTTGAGAACAATATTAAAAGCGGCAAAGTTAGTGCACATACTGCACGTCAGATATTCGACCATCTTCTAAAACTTGAATCATAAATGTTGTTGCAAATAAGGCTCAGATCCAATATGCAAAATTTGCACCTTAAAACACTAAACTTTGGGGTTTGCTGGAATCGGTCTTTATATTTAATATTTATTTTTATATATTTTTTTTTATTATAATAATCTATTATTACATCGATTTTGGTCAAGACTTTAATATCAATAGTAAATAAAAATAATAAAAAAAGTTTATTTTTATGTCAAGTTTTTGATTTGGTCTTTAAATACATTATGTCTCATACACAACGCAGGACCATTTATGTTTGTAAGAGGGTACCGGACCAGTTAAGGTTTAATACAGATGCTTGCTCCAAACTTTGCTTCCCTATTTCAATGGACGTAGGGGTAATATTTGAGAATTACATAGTGTATCAAAAGAATCATTTGGCTAAAAGGCTCCATGCGTCTAACAACCTTCCATATAACATTTTTTTTTTAATATCCTTGCTAAATTATATTTTTTTACTTTGTAGCTTTGTTTATTATTAAACACAATATTTTTTAATGCCAAGATTTAAAATACGCCTCTGGTTAATAAGGTCCCTTTGGGAAAACAGATCCTTATAATTGGTGAAGTAAATAGAGGGGGAACTGGCCCGGGTTTTTGGGAAGCAAATTCGTCGATTCAATGACAGCGGCCAGGAACGTTAAGAGTTTGACAAACATTCTGGGACAACATATAGCCCGCGTTGTTTGCATTTCCATTACTTTTAATTAATCAGTCCACTTTTATTCTGGGTTTTTTTTACTTTATTTGGTTTTGTTTTCCATCGGTAGGATGTGAGATTCGTTTGTTTGTTTTGCTCTCGTCAAAAGCCAAATTTCATTTTGAACATTGATAGCTTTTTACGAAAGTCGGATAAACAGATATAAATAAAATTAGTTTTTAAAAGGTGTTATCGTATTTCTTTCAGGAGAAAATGAATTGTTATTTATTTCCAAAGTTTAATTTATTAAACACTGCAACAGGGAAAAGTTGTTTTAAAAAATCACAAAATATTTGTAAGTTTTCTATGTGTTTGTTAGTTTTTTTTTTAATCTTTGGACATTTTTAAGTGACATAAAAGGCAGTTTAGTACTACGGTACTTAAAGATTTAAAGGATTGGCGGATAAGGTAATGCATCTGTAGGCAATAAGTTCTAAAGACTCTAGGGATAAAGGAACAAACAAAATTTAAAAAATCGGGTTTTTCAGATAGACTTTAAAGGGATACATAAAAGTATCTCTACCTGATGCTCTGTTGGGAGCTGCTGGAAGAGGAATTATTTTGGATAATTTCTCGGAGCAAAAACCGTAAAAATACCTATAAAAGAGAAACATGTCCCCTACAGCTAATGATGGAAAGAGAAAGAAACTTTTCTGTAAGACTAGGATCAATAATAAGGTATACGGCTCCTCTTTGGATGATACTAAGAATGTTAAAAGTTGGGAAAAAACAATATTTAAGAAACATATTCAGAACATATTAAAAATACATTCAGGGTATACATATTAAAAGGACAATAATACTTTCTGGCTTAAAAAAACTAATTCAAGCTTTTTCGAAGTTGCTGTGGCTATCCATGTCATTCAATGTCAAATAAAATCGTTTTTAAAGGTACAACCTACAAGCCCAAATAATTATTTATTCTGCAGAACTTGGCCGCTCTTAAGTAAAGGATGGGTACTGGTAGACTTTTTTCGAAGTAATGTGTATGATTGTGCTTTTAATGCATTAAACTAAACAAGATATTTTGTACCCAAACCCAAAAATTCCTAAATTGTAAATACATGTGTGTTCTATCTTGTTGTGGCCAAAGTTATGATTTTTAAAAAACTCTTGTTAGGGACTCACCAGAGAAGCTTTTATACAATTGGATCACTTCGGTCCTGGTCCCAAAGTATGGCGACTAAGTGTGCTCAGCCCTATTTATTCCTATGAACTAGCATATTGCCTAAAACAGAAAAAAACCCCACCAAAAATCCCAAAAAAACTCTAAACACTTATCACGTGGCAAGTCTGCCACCGTTATTAAGATGAACCTAAAAGAAAAAATAATAAGTAAAATGAAAATTTAATTAAAGAAATAAACTGTTACAAAATGCGTTTAGAATTTATTTAATTTTATATGAAAATTGTAACGATTTAATTTCATTTAAATTTATCTTGATAGCGGTAACATACTTGCCACCGAAAGAAAAATAAGTAGATATAGATTTTTTTTTGTTTTTTTTTTGTAAGTTTTAGGTGTTAACAGGAGTCAATAAGGCTAAGGACACTTAGTCGCTATGTTCTGTGACCAGGACCGAAGTCGTTCACTTGTATAAAAATCTTTGCTGGCTGGTACCCAAAAAAATGTTTCTAAAATTATTTACCTGTATTACCCTGCGCTTGTTTTTAAATCAAGCTTAGAGACTGGCTTAAGGAACTGAATACCAGAATAAAGGGTACTATCGTCAGCAAAACTTTGATTCGTGTTAATGGTGAAATACAGACGGTCGTCAATTTAAAGTAAGAATGGAATTGAGGTCAGTATGAAGCCCTGGAGTACACCAACATTAATTTAGTGAAAAATAGAAGAGTAACTATCTACAATAACTAATATACGTTAAATAAAAAGGTAACCTGGGAGCCAAACAAGAAAAATTTGATTACAGATTTAGCTTTTTCTTTTTATTAACAAAAAAAAAAGGCCCTTAATAAATTTCGTTAATTTCCTTCAATTAAAAATGTAACGGTTAAAAAACAATTTGGGTTTGAAATTTACAGGTTTAAAAATAGGAGGTTTTGTTATGTTAATTATAAAAAAGAGTTTCTAAATTTTCCGTTATTTAGTTAACTTACAAGATCTTTTGATCCTTAATTTTGGCCATGGTAAATAATAAAATGTTTAATTAAGTTGGCCAAAATGTTTTTTAAACCATTTAATGAACAGCTTAAAATTAATAACAAAATTAATTGAAAGAATAGCTTTAAAAGTACTAAACTTATTGAGTTGGTGACTTTATATGGGAAGCGCGATACCAAGAAATTTAAAGGGCAAACTTTTTAAAAAAATGTTGATATTTACGAAATTGATTCGGATCTGATTAAAATTACTAAATGATTTTAGTTTTTTTATATATTATTTTTTTAAATTTGGTGGCAAAATTTACTTATATCAAAGAAGATGATAAGTGAAACATATTTCTTAAAACTTTTTTGGTTAAATAAAAAAAAAAATTAAATTTGTTTTTTAGTTTAATAAATTTAAAATAAAATACCCTATAATTATTAATAACAAATTAAAAATTGTTTAGCTCTTTAAAGTATTTTTATGTATAAATAAATAGAAGAAACGTAAAATTAGGCCTCCACACCAAAAAAACACTCACTTGATAATAATTATTGATATAGCTATAAGAAAAAAAGCATATTTTTTTACTTTTATGGAACCATATATTTAATGGTTTCAAAAATAATTATTTTTTATTACCGTCCTTTAATAGCGCTCCCAGCATCAACACCCACAATTGTGACATGTGTCGATTTAAGAAGTTATTTTTTAATCCGCGTTTTAATTTCGCAAAGCTGCCGCACTCTCTTTTTTGCGAGGCATGCTTGCTAGTTTTCTTACGCAGCACACAGTTTTGTTTTTATTTTAAACAAATTAAACGCTGCGCTCCACGTGCTGTCCCTGTTTTTTCACAAACGTGTCATCGGTTTGCGAGGCAATAACAAAGAAAATTCTATGACGCGACTAAAAAGAGCGACAAAATTTAGCTCGTTCCAAACCTGGTTTGACCGCTTCAGTGTTCGCCTTGCTGCGCGCACCGGTGTGGTATTCATTTTTTGCATCAGTGGTAATTAAGAGGCCGCGCGAGGCAGCCTCGCAAAATAGATACGTGACCTAATAGTAGCAGAATGTATGCTTTTTCCCCGTTTTTTATATTTTTTTTTAATTATTGACATTGGGAGGCAAATGTGTTTCAGAATAGAAAAAAGCATCCAACTCAAGGAAAAAATGTTTTTTAATGTCGAGATTTAAGCAGAAATTTATTTTTTTAGACCATTAGCGTTAAGATAACCCCAATACAAATGCAGTCATTTAAATTTTTTTAATAGTTAAATTATGTTTAATATGGAAAAGTTTTAATAGTTTTTAATATAAATCAATGCACAAGATACAACCGTTCTTAACGAAAAAACAGACAAGGTAAATATCTACAAAACTGTCTTTTGTTTTTGTTTTTTATTCACTTATTTATTTTAAAAAAAGGTATTTTGCTTACTAATGTCATATATTTAAAAAAAAATCACGCCATAAACAGAATTTATTTCACTTTTCTTTAATCACGCGAAAACCCAGGCTAGTGTGTAAAAAAACTCCATGGGGTGCATTAAGCTACACCAGTCCCTTTTTATGTCCCCAACTTCTCCCTTTTTTAGTGGTGCAAATTGGATGGATCTGGAAGCTTAGCTGGTCCTGCATGGATAGTCCGGCACAATAATAATGCCTCTTTATTATTCCTTAGAGGGCTTTCTCTAAGGGAATCTATGACCTTAGTAATAAGTTAGAAAACCGCCTTTCATTGGGAATAATACGGGCTTTAGAATTTTAGAGTCAGAAATTTTTTTGTCGAAATTCACTTACAACAGACATTCGTTTTTACAAAGCATATCATTTAAAATAAATGTTTACGTGCTACTTAGAGGACCTTAGGAATAGATTGGTAAAATAGATTGGTACCAATAGAAAGTTATTCACTAATAGGCATTTATTTATTAAAAATTTATGAGGTTTTTTTTATTAGGTGCTCATTACTGTAATTTCTAAAAAAAAAATTCTACTTGCCCCAACTATACAAAGAAGACTATAAAACATTTACGAAAGAGTGAAAAATAAAAAAAAACTTGACAACGTAACATATTTCAGGACAACTAAATGATAATAAATAATTTAGTTCGGAATTTTGCTTAAAAATATTAATTAAACCTATAAAAAAAAATTACCTTGCACAGAACATAAAAAAATGGGTTTGGCACTCTACCAAGTCATTTAAAATATTTTTTTCTAAAACAATCAGTACAATAGATAGCTCAATTAACCAATACTGCTGAACTTTTTTAAATTTGGTTTTTTATCAGATTCGCATTAATAAATTTAGTAATGGAATAGCCACTGCTTTGATTTTTACTTTTAATAAAATTAGGCTTTTCTCACTTTTAACAGAACAAGCTTAACTTTTATTAAATATTCTTTTCTTCAACAGTTTTTCACTCTACTACTTACGACATCTATACTTGTTCGCACTACCTAAGTGCAAGACGGCCTCCAGCAGTATATGCTCGAAGGTTGCGATGGATAATCTGAGTAGCTTTCTAGTGATGAACATTTTCCGCGCCTTAGAGCATGGTCTGCTCCAAAAGTTTAACAACAAAAATTGGTAATTATTGTGAATGGCATTTTCATCACGGGAACAGTATGGAAACGCTCTTAAGCTACTCTAAACCCTATAAATGCTTGAGTAGAAACTCACTCTAGCTTGCGTGTAAAAAGTATTATATGTATATACGCAGTTTCTGAAATTAAGGACATTTTTTTATTTTGATGCAAAATTCTTAGATCAAATTTTACTTAATTGCGTTTGACTTGAATTTCAAACAAAAATTGGTGCGAATCGGAAATATACCACAGCAGGTCTCTAACGTTTTTTTTTTAGTATCGCATATTATAGCTTTGGGCACGCCTTAACCTAAGAAACAAAAGTATTTTCTAGGTTTGTTAATTTATAATTTAAACAAATAAACATAAAATGATTTTAATTCTTTTGTTTAAAAGTATAGATGGATAATAAACAGCAGTAAGTAATAAAATTCTTGTAATAGTAAAGTAATTGTAAAGTAATAGTTCTTACTAATATTTGTTGGATAAAAACAGCACTTTTCTAGGAAAATAAAGCAAATGTTTTGTCTACTCTGGATGTAATACTACCTAAATGTATCAATAAAATGTAATACGCATGAGTTATATTAAAGTACCTTTTAAAAAACCAAAATTTTAAAGAAATTTTGCAGTATTAGTCATTTGAGCTATCTATTGTACCGCTTGTTTTTAAAGAAAATATACAAAATTACTTGTTAGAGTGCCAAACCTATTTTATCATATTCTGTGCAAGGTAATTACTTTTTGTTATAAGTTTAAATAGTTTTAAACGCAAAATCCCAAACTAAATTATTATTTTGATAAATAGTTAAATATTTAAAAATTATGCCTTGTTGCCAAGAGTTTTCATTTTTACCTTTTTGTTAAATTTAACACGTTGTAAAATCTATTGCTAACTTTAACAACGCGATCGTTACTCGGCCTTTATTGATTCATTTGGTAGGGATAAAATACTGATACAGACTTTAAAAATATGTGTTTAGTTTATACAATTGTAAAAAGTTATAATACTTAAACTTGGTTAAATAATTTGTTTTTATAAATTACCTTAGTTTTCCCTCATTCCGACGGCTATTTCGAAGAGTTCTAAAAATACTAGATTATCCATTTGGTAGTTTCTTGCAACTTCAAAAAAAAATAACTAATTTCAGACTTCCCAATTCTCTCTAGTGTGACTATAAAACGCAACGGAAACCTTTACAATGTTTAGTTTAAGGACAAATGTTTTAGCTGTTGATTTGAAAACAGTGACAACTAAACAGTTACCATAGTTATGTTTCATTGTTGTTACCCTAGTAAAGTTTCATTCTTGACCTGACTGGTAATAAAAATGTGTAAAACGACCAATCTTGTTCTTATACGAGATGTAACAAAACAATATTTGATTTTGGATTTGTCGATTGTTCTATTATTTTATAACACTTCGTATACATTGTTGTTGGTTTTTGTTAGGTGTTTAAATTTTATTTGACTCCATAATTTCAAGTAGTTTAGACTTTTTAGTGCAGTATATCAAATTTTTTATTGTCAAAAGCTTTGAAAAAAATTATATTATAATATATATTTAAAAAAGTTTTAAAACCATGCATTGAATTGGAAAGTTTGTACCTATGGATAGCCCTTTAATTACTCATTTTAATAAACATTGTATTTTTTACTTGTAAAAACAGCTAAATAAGATAACCATAAATACCGATTTTCAAAATCATCTAATAAAAAAAAAAGAATGTGGGTTTACCATTAATAGCTTACGTGGAAAAAATAATAATCTCCTTATACACAGTACAATAACCAATGATTTATTGAATTCTTTTTATTGTTTTACAACCTCAAATTTACCTAAATATATTATTTGTAATATAAATTTACTTATTTATGCAAATAACACTGTTATTATTGAACATTTTTTCTTAAATTCAACAAATGTAAAAGAAATTTTAAGCACCTTTAAAGAAATTAATTATAAATCAGCTTCAGGTTGGAATAATATATCAATTAAAATATTTTTTTAACTTTTGGTTCAGCTTTAAAGGCTTTGGATAATACAATAAATTAATCTTTTTTAAGTAAAGAATTTTCTAACTGTTTAAAAGCTACTGTGAATATTGCTATTCATAATGGAGGTGACTGTGATACATTTTCAGACTAGTAAGTCTATTACCCACTATTAAAAAAAAAGAAAACTAAAAATTTAAATATTTTCTTTATTAATAAGCATAATATTTTAAATTTAAATTATATTCGATTCCACAAAAATAAAAATACAAATGATACAATATTTTCTTTCCTAGAAAACATGTATATGTCGTTAAATGATGGTAATTTAGCAGCTGCTATTTTTGGTGATTGAGCTAAAGCTTTTTACTGTATAAATCATTCTATTACTTAAAAAAAAAAAAGATTTATGGATTTCGTGGTGTTTCTTTAAATTGGTTTAAGTCACATCTTTTAGACAAATCACAAAATGTACATTTAAATAATGTTATGTCAGAAAGTAGAAATAAAAATTGTGGTGTTCCTTAGGGTTTGTTCTTGGGCATTTATTTTTTGTATTTTGTATTAATGATATATAAAAGAAAAACTTACAATTTTTGCGGATAATACAACTATTTTATGGAATAACAGAAATACAAATACTTTATTTAATATAATTAAAATGATATCTTAGATATTTAATCATGGTACTACTTAGTACCATATTTTTTATTAATAAAATTATAAAATCCTCTCCATCATGGTACCAAATTTTTAAGAACATATGTAGTATGTATAGTAGCTAAATAATGATATTTTTAATTCTAAATTGTTCTTTTTAATTTGGTTGTGCTTTGTACCTGACATAACCTTGTCATTTAAATATAAACATTATGACATTTGTTGGGTTGGTTACCTAACACCGATGATTTTTTTTCGGAATATATATTTAAAAAAAAAAATCAAAAAAATTTTGACTTTCTCAATTTAATAACAAAATGATCACCAAAAAATATTGTAACTAACTCGGGCATTAATTGTCAAATCATAATCTTAAACCTTAAGGCGCTTGTTGAGCTCGCGCGTTAAGTGGCCTCAATTACGAATCACATTAATTAACACCTTTGGGACTTAGTTTTCTTGGCACACTACTGTTTGTACCAATTTAAGGTATAAATTAATTTAATTTAAATTTTTTACCAAAATGACTGCTTACATATTACATAACCTAATCTGTATTGCTTTTAGCAAGTTCAAGCGAGAGGAAAAGGTAGAGTTGCCGCGAGACACGAGATACGAGACGTCTCGTCTCGTCTCGTTTCGTCTCGAAGCCATTTTGTCTCGTCGAGAGCATTTTGTCTCGAATTTCGAGACGAGACGAGACGAGATAAAATCCTTCGAGACAAGCTCGAGACGAGACGAGAAATCTCGAAAATTTTAATGACTTAAAACTTAAGTGAACTAACTGTAATAAATCTCCAACAATATATTTCTAGTTCTTAAAAATGATACAGGTTGTTTAAGATTTAGTGTTACAAACTTCGGCAGCAGTTGGATCTTGCAAAAATAAGTTTCTATAAACATAGGTCAAGAAATGCATCTTTTCAGAAATACAGGGTTTAAAAAAAGAAGCAAAATTAATTGCTTTAAAAAGTATATCACCCTGGGGTTTTTATTTTTTTTAATTATTTTGAATATTTCACTCATGAAATACATATTTTCCCATAAAGAAGTGATTAGGGAAAAAATTTAAAAGCGGAAATTCCACGTCGTCAGGCAACGGGGTTTTTTCCATTACTGTAAAATTGAATATGAAATTGTTAAATAATAATGAGGTTTTTTAAAATTTAATATTTAATTTTAAGTTAATAAACTTTATCTACGTTTTTAATTCGAAATATTCTCCCTAAATACCGCTGGGTTTTAAAATTAACCAGATATTTTTTACTCATGCGTGTTTTCTTTAAAATTTCACTCGCCCCCCTCGGACTCTGAAATTATGAAAAAAAACACGCTATCGTGAAAAATTATGGTTTTTTTTTAAAACACGTGGTATTACCCCGATAAAACAACTTCTATTTTGCCTCTTGTTTTTTTAAAAAGTAGGGTTTTCTTTTCTCTCAAAAAACTCAAATAACAAAAAAGTTGTATTTTAAGTTGTTTTACAAAATAATTTTTTAAAAAAAATATGTACAATTAAAGCTTCTTTTCTTTAGGACCCTCCTTTTTAAATTTTTAAAGATGCTTTCCCGAACTTATGTATAAAGATTTTTTTTGAAAGATCTAACTGCTGTTAAAGATTTTAAAACTATTGTTCAAACAAAAGAAAAATTTTAAAAAACATTTTACCGTGTTTTGTAATGAGTTTATGACTTATGTTCCATTATCTTTTAGTTTTTTTTTCATTTTGTGGACATTTTTATGCCCATTTTTTTATTTTAAAAAAAAACAAATTATTAGGTTCATTATTTTATTTTAGTTATATTATGGATGCCCGTAAAGTCTGAATCACCAATTTTTTGAGAAAATTACACAATTTTAAGAAAAGCTTAATCACGTCAACTTTTATTTTACAAGGCGTGTTATAAAAATATAAGATTTATAAGGGTGTTTTCCTTAAAAAAATTTAATAATAAAAATGATAAGTTTTTGGTATATGGTTAAATGTATTTACATTTTAACGATATTTTAAATTGAACCCCTCCATAAATATTAAGGTGCTCAAAAGTAATTTTTAAAATTTAAAATGAATACCCATAACCCCATACCTACTCATATTTTTACAGTTTTGGATTTATTTATTTAATTCTGGAAATTTCTATATTTATACCCAGAAAGTTACGTAGGTATAAGAATATTCCATTTGGATAGTTTGGGTATATTAATTATTATGAAAAAGTTAAAAATTGGTTTAAAAAAAAATTAAAAGGGAAATTAAAAATTTTAATGATAAAATATGGTGTTCCATTTAATAAATATGTCTTTTTTTCACCACCTTGTGCACTGTGCAGACAAAAAAATTTTTTTAAAAAATGTGTAATATGTACCTAAAAAAAAAAATCGAGGTCAAGCATTTTTTTAAACTTAAACAATTTTTATTGAAATTATCCATAAATAATGTATATTGAAATTAATTTAATTGAAATAAACCAAAACAACCGAGACAAACGAGACAAAAAACGAGACGAGACGAGACAAACGGGCCGTTGTCTCGCCCCTTGTCTGTCTCGTCCGGAAATATATTATTGAAATTTTGGGGGAGACGGGAAAAGGGTTTTTCCGTCTCGTCTCGTCTCGCGGCAACTCTAGGAAAAGGTAATACAGCGATTTTTCTTCTCTTCTCGCAGGCTTGTTCGCACTGTTAAATTAAGCAAATAAGTCTGTTTTTAATTACTATATTTTTGTAAAAAAAAATTGTCACAGTTTTGTAGAACTAAGCATTTATAAAATTAATGACATAAACTTTTCTTATATAGGGCGTTTTTCTTTTCACCAAAAGATAACAACCACCCAAAAAAGCAACAATTTGAATTACGGTAAATAATTCTAAATTTAGCACAGACACTATTATTTGTTTCATAAAATAAAAAGACACATTAGTGACCAATCATTTATGAATAATAATAATCATATTGCTTTATTGTTATGTAAAATTATACATCGTTTCGCAAAAAAGGTAATAAACCTATATAATAAAAAAAATAATGATAATTATATGAAAATAAAAAAAATATTTTTAAAAAAAATTAATCAAATTATTTTTTAAATAATGAGACAATACATAATAGACCGAAACTAAAAAAAAAGTATGTGTTATTTTATTCTCCGGGAATAGTTATTTTCGCCAGTAAAAAATCATGATTGAAAAGGCATGGGAAATATAGGAGAAAACGTTTTCATCGTTCTTTTGGGTCTTTTCAAAATTTTTCCCTTTTTGAAATTTATGATAATTATTTTTCAATAAAAATACATAAAAAATGTTTCTTCCCCTGGCAACGGGCTAAATTTTCTTCCCCTTTAAAAAACTTGAAAATTTTTCCAAAGCGCATTGTTAAAAATTATTTTCTTTAAAGCCTTAAAAACAAAAAAAAAAGTTCTTACGGTTTGAAAAAAATGGTTTTACGCTCACAAAATTTAAAAATTTTTTAGAAAAGGATTTAAAAATATCATTAAACCCTTTTTTACATTTTAATATATTATTTTTTTATTCTTCGATATCATTATTATTATTAAAACTAAAATATTTTAAAAAATTTTAATGTGTCGTCGATATCTGAATTATAAAGAGGAGTCAATATCCGTATCTGATGTTTCAAGTTCATCGATTGCATGGCCTAGGTTATCGTCATCCACTTCGTTCACTGATCTAAAATTATTAAAATCGATTTCAATTAAAATTTGAGTAAAGTATAAAGGTTTTGAAATAAAGTTTAAAAAATACCTTTTATTTTCTTCTGTTGAGTCAACGACGATATCATCAATAAATGCTGGCTTGATTGCCTTCAAACCAAATAGACATGTGTCGCCTTTTTTGCCATCCGTATTTTTTAATGTGGAGATTATTAATTTCTTGTTTATGTGCATTTTGCCAAATGGAGGCGATATATACTGATCTCAAGATTTATTGTTTTAGTTCCGTTTTACAGGGAGGTGAATCAGCCGTCAAGTTTTTTTTGGCTTTTTAAAGATGTCTTCCTTATTACTTAATACATATGTTTTACAAAAAACTGCCACTCTCGCTTCATTAATACATTTAAGTTTATGGTAACAAAAACCAGACGTACTCCTCCAACTTCCTATCAAGTTGTCAATTTTTGAACTTTGCTTGCCTTAAATTGATGTTATTTCTTATGTAAAAATTCTGTTATAACTGCAGCAATTTATGAACATTCCTATACCGCGCATAATTTACATTAAAAAAAACAAGAAAATTTGGTCCCGTCAGGAAAAACCCTTTTTTCTTTTATTTTAAATTATTCTTAAAATTTTAAAGAATAATTTACAACGCTTGTTTTTTTTAAGGGAACAATTGTCCCAAATAGGTGTAAGGTACCGGAGAATTCTTTATCAATATATAGAGTTTCCTGGAGAATAAAATTCGACACAAATATATTACAAGCCCTTACTAACAAAACGTTTTTAACGAACAATTTAAAATTATAAAAACTACCTATATTTTAAATAGTGGCAGGTAAATGATTAAACATTTTTTTGTGTCATAAATTAAAGATTTTGTTATTAAAGTAAAACATGATTTTGGAAGATAAAGTTAGGAATTTTGTCTACTATTGTGCAAAGAATTATAAGAATTTTTAAACTAATATTTTTGGTACATTAAACATACTGCTTCTAGAATATAGATTGAAATAAGTGTTAAAATTTTTTTGAAATATACTTAGCTTTACAAATATATTAGACTGCTTTCGTTTGCAAGAAAAACACCAAATATAATATATACTAATATAAAATTTTCCAATAACAAATGCCGTATCTTATAATCAATTTAATTAAAACAAAATAATTTGGTTTAAAAATAGAAAATTCTTCCAATTATTGAGAGAGTACTTTAATAACATAATAATAAGATACAAGTTTACTATATAATTTTTATATATTTTTAAATTTCAGTTTTACATCAACGTATGTTCCTATAGGATTGTCAAGGTTAATAAAATTCTAAATTATGATTATTTGTGTCTACCTTATTGCAATAACTTACTTCTTGTAAAAAATATTACTACTAATTGTGCCTGTTCGATGTGTGTACTTTCTTGGTTGATATTTATTATTTTTATTAAATTAAAATGGTCTGGACTGCTTTAATTTTCGGCTACTGTCATATACCTGCAATATTTAAAATAATAATTTATCTAGTTAATAAAATCTGAACATTTTAATACATCCATATAACTAAGTCACTTATTCGACAGATTATGCTACAGGCATGGTATATTTAGAAATTTACTCATTGTCGTATTACTATATATTGTTTTTTATGTGAAATCCTATATTTTTATATGTTCTTATCCCTTCCCAAAAAAATGAAAAAACTTGGTATCTTGTCATTCTTGTAAAAGTGCTTCTTACTTGTAGTAAAAGTATATGCTTTTTTCTTGGATATTTCCCTCACTGTAATATCTTTAAATTAGGTGCAAAATACAAAATTCACAACTTCGATCTTATGAAGTTCATTCTCATAATGTTGCAATATACAGCGGGTAGGTAACACAAATTATTTCGACAAAAACCTTAAAATAAATTTTAGCATTACGATGTTGATGATATGTAATTACACCTTACATGTTTAAATAATCCTAATGTACAGAATTGTTTTTTGATATTGAGGCAGCTTTCTTAGACTAATATTCCTTATGTTTTTGATACCCCATGCATAGTATAGAAGTTTTTAATATGTTGATCGTTTTTGAGAGTAGTATTAAGTAATTTTTTCTCACTGACCAATTTTTTTTTCGTAAACGTATTTGAAGGTCTTACAATTTGGTTTTATTTGGCCGTGAAACCGTTATATATCTATAGAGCTCTCTTGCTTGAATTGTATTACAACTAGCTAACCCAGACATTAGATGCATTTAAGCATACTTAACAAAACTGAAACTATCCATAATGTAAGTACAAAGAAGACCATATTTCCACAGTTAACCTAATTTGTAAATTTGTGTTACCAAAGTGTTATAGGAACCTTAAATATGTTTTAATTTCTTAAATTAAGCTTGAAAAATAAATTTTCATTGGACCTAAAATAAAAGACGAAACAAAAATTTAAAAACTACAGAAAATATGGTAAATAAACTGTCTTCAAAATTGTTTGAAGCAACTTTTTAGGTACCAAGAGAATTCACACAGATCTAATTATTGAACTTATCAATATAATAAGACGTTCGGATGCAATATGTCACTTAAGCTGCATTTTGCCTTTGAGATTCCCATTTGACAATTTGATTACCACGGCAAAAGATTTCACCAGCAAATTGCTCAAATGGAGAAGCACTATAGTAAAAAATAACCGCCAAATATTGGCTGACTATTATTGGATCCTCAAACGTTAATCCAATATCTTTGAATGCAAGAGAAAAAAAGACAACAAATTATTTCTTTTATACAAAGAAATTTTATTTTAAAAAATTAAAGTGGTTTGTTTATTCTAAATTTTAAAAAATTACCAGATTGCTTATAATTTGGGTTTCTTATATACTAAGTGACATCCAGTAGAAATGATTTTATTTCAGTAATATTTTACACAAATATCAAGATGACCATGGTAAGTAAATGATTTAAATTTTAATCCAATTTTTAAAAAAGACTAAGTTTATTATTTGATTTGTTTAATAATGTGTTGATGCGCCATGGTGTCTTACACATTCAATAATGCATCTAGGCATACTTCTAATTAGGTGATCAATATCCTTTTGGAGCGCAACCAGAGTTTGAGGTGGCTGTTGTTTAGTCTTCTACCGATCATGTACCACATGTGTTCAATGAGAGACAAATCAGGAGACAGTAGTGGCCATGGAAGCAAATTAATTTCGGAATGTTCAAAGTAGTCCAACGTTACTCCTGCCAATGTAGTGGGGCTTATTCGAGGAAAAGGAAATTTAGAGTCCCAAGATATGAAATTAAAAAGCTCCACATTTCTCCCAAAGTAACGCTGAGCAGTCATGCTGCTTCTAATGAACACTAAAGGAGACCTAGAGCCGTAAGCAATTGCACCCTACACCATAATCCCAACAGTACGATAAATATGCCTCTCAACAAAAAATTGGGGATAACACATTTTCCACGTCGCCTTCTTACTCGTGTTCGAGCATCGTGCATGGCTAAACAAAATCGGGATTCGTCGCTAAAGACTACTGTGTTTTATTGCTGGTCCTCCGCTAGTCGTTCTCCATTCCACTAAACTAGGTTGTTTCGATACTCTTGAGTTAAAGTTAAGACCCAGCGAGGACGGAATGAAATAAGTGCAAAACTTTCTATATGACGATAACCTGTTCGCATTCTAGTTCGTCTGGTTTTCAATAACTCTGGTTGTGGAGAAACAATCTCGTAAAGCTAGCAATCTTAGGCTGCGGTCTTGAAGAGATGCTGTTCTGCGAACTCGTCCTGTACCCCTGGTTTTTTGTGTTCTACCTTCTTGAAGCCATGTCTCACAACATCTCACCACAGTATCTAAATTTATTTGCAGTCCAGCACCAATATTCCGGTATGAATCCAGCCCCCATAATCCAACTATTCGTCCCCCCTTTAAAAACAAGGAAGTTTAAAAAAGGGGTGGAAGGCCAATGCTATATTACAAAATTTAGGGTCAGGGCAGCGGGAAAAAGGGAATCGGCCACGCGGATTTTCCAATGGGGAACGTAGGGCAGGTTTGGACTTCCCCAATTTTTGTATCATATATAAAGTTAACATCATAGGGCGTCCCCCACTTCTATTTAAATGGTTGATAGTTTTGG
>JAHBCN010015151.1:0-21349 GCA_019359885.1 Listronotus oregonensis
TGGAAAACCTTTCAAATATAAGAAAGTTGATATTTACCAAATATTTTAAAATTTGGAAGGAAATAAAATTTTCTTCTATGCCGACAGAGTGTGTTTAAAATAATTTTTTATTTTTAATACTTTTTTCCTTATTTTTAAATTACCCCTTTTTAAATCCAAATATTTTAAAAATAATAACCTTTTATAGCATGTTTGGTTTGATTACGTTTTATTCAAATTCCAATCATTGTACCCAATAAATCTTGGTCCATACTTTTAAGAAAATTTTCCAAAATAGTTTTAAGATAAATCTTAAGGGCAACCAATAAAAGATTACCGTAATCTGTAATTCTAAAGTTCGAAAACAAATGTCTAAAGTTCGACCCGACTGACCTCTGAAAAAGGACATATTTTATCCGGTAAAATAAATAGCTTTAAAATATGGTTGGCAATTTTATAAAAAGAATGTTCAAAATGATGATGATAGTGGCCGAAATGGCTTCGACTTATTAAAAATAGCTTAGAAAAATTAGATTAATACCCATAAGTCAATCACAAGTCTTCTTCTTTATCTTGTGATTGTCCATGAAAGCCTAAAGCTTAAGTACCATGAGTGTAAAAGGTGAAGAATCAGGCTTTTTATGAGCACAGTGCCCTAAGATCTCAAAGACTGAAAAAAAATGGTTTTGCAGGTGGCAGGTTATACCTCAAATATAGATATTTGAGGAATAAAAGAATGAGAAAAGTGTAAAATTCAGAACGGTGGCTGATCAGAAAATCCCAGTCAATATAGCATTCTGACTGCATTCAAAAAGAGCTGTTCGTCTTATTCATGATCCAACGCTCACAGAAAGGCTTCCTCTTCTTGCCCATCGTCGAGCTGTAGGGATCTGTCCTAGTTATGTGAACAGAAATGTACACGTTCTCAGGGATTCTAGAAATTGAACACATTGAACTTATAAATATGACCTATTTTATATTGTAAATTATTCCCATTTGAAATCCATTCAATTAACTTGTATCTTGTATTTTTAATAAAAATAAAATTTTTTAAAAAGACTTTGCGTCGACAAAACTTAACTGGCGCAGTCGTAATCGGATCGGCGTTTTCGAAAAGCCACGGTATGGGACCGATTTTCAAAAAACGTGGATTTAATCCCTTTAGTGCTGATAAAGAACCACCCCGAAGAATCTGACTTAGGACCCCCGGTCGACGAGGCGAATGGTGGAGAACAACCCTGAGACAGGCAAAACGGTTAAGTGCCAGTATTTATTGGTAAGTGCCAAGTATTCCGTTTTTACACCCCTTCCCTGAATAGGAAGATTCTAGTTAAGTTAGGGTTAGGAATTTATATTAAAAAAGATTAAAATATTACAAAAAAATCAATTTAATTATTTAAAGAAATAATAATTTAGTTTTAAAGCAATAAAAAAATATATAAATAAATAAGTAAATATTAAGTTCAATTAAAAGAAAATTTTATATTTTTATTTTAATTTTAAAAAAATATAAATATTAGATTTTATTTTTATTGATATATTTTTAACTGGCCTGTTTTAGTTCAGTTTATGAGTGAGAACGATATTGACCAATTGTTGATGACTTTTCAAAAAGCTTATTTTAAAAAAACAAAAAAATGGCTTAAGAACAACAACAAAACCTAATTTAAGTATGTTAAAAATGTATGTTGATATAATCCCTAATTTTGACGGTGATTCAATAATATCCAAATTTTGATCAGCTTCATTTTTATTTGCTACTTATGGTCAAAATAATGACAATGTTTTAAAAATTATTTGTTGGCGTTATTCAAACAAAATTAATAGGTAGAGCCCAAAATTGGTAGGTTGCGAACCATAAATAGTTGGGAACTCATTAAAAACCACTTCAAAATTGTTTTAAAAATGAAACTTAGAATGTCTTGAACAAGATTTATTAATGGCTAGACCTAATAAGGGTGAAAGTGCCCTGATTTTGCAAAAAGATTGCAGATTCTACGGTAGATTAGCACAAAAATTAACTCTATACCCAAACATAATTTCGGCACAAGAAAAAGTTTCCATTTACGTAATACGAACAAATTACACTAAGAACTTTTATTCGTGGCCTTTCTGGACACCTGCAAAGTATAATACGTTTAAGAAACCCCAAAATTTAGAAACGGCAATAACCTTAGTGACGGAAAAGAGAATTTTCAATATTCTCAAAATTTGTTTAGACCTTTGCCACAGGCACCGCCTAAAATAAACGCGAATAGTATAATCAAAATTTTATTCCTAGTCAACACAAAAACAATCGACCTAATAATTTAAATTTTTGGCAATAATAATCAATACCAGAATTCACACCCAAACCAATACCAAAATCAAAATTTAATCAAAATCAAAATTTATACCATAACCAATATCAAAATCAAAACGATTTCCCAGCCAACCAATTCCAATACAACCACGACCCTTTTAACAAAGACGTTTTCCGACAAACAAAGAAGTGTTTGGACCCCAAAAATGTTTTTAACCACAGGGCAAGCCAAACAAAAACCCGAACCAATGTCAACGATTCAAAAAACCCAACTATGACAACCATTATCAAACAAATAATTATTTTAAACCAACAGGACCGCGTAATTTTGTGTCTCAAGAACATTTAAATTGATAACCAATGGATTCATCACAAATTGCCGAAATGAATCAATACGACGAGGCGCAGGCCAACCACCCCAAAATAATATACAAATTCAAAATTATAATGAATCTGAAAATAATTCCCGGAAAATTAGCAAGTTAATTTTAACCAAAACGAAATATTTTTGATGGGTTTACTGACCCAGACACATATTTAGACAACTATACAAATTTTCAGGATACCACCCCGATCAACAACCCGATATAGCAGAAATGCATACGGAAATTAATGATAGTTTACCCTATATAAAAATAAATAACCCCAATAAAACTTTTAATTGATACTGGTGGTACAAAATCAATTTTACGACCAATAATTGCCGAAAAATACTTTCCGGAAAAATATTTAATCACCCCAGTAAAATAAAAACAAGGAGAAACACTTGTTAAAAATAAAGCAAATATTCCTGCCTTTTTTAGAGTAAAAAAAACGACGAAATAACATTTATTTTTTGACTTTCATTCATTTTTCGATGGTATTTTAGGCCTTGAAGAATTAAAAGATATAACTTCGTTATTGATTTAAAAAATCAAACATTAATAATAAAGATCAATAACCCAAATTATAATAAAATTGACAACAAAAACTTTATATCTCAATGGCGCCCACGAAGCATCCTTATTACAAATCCCCGTATCAGTTTACCGGTGATATAATAATCCCAGAACAATTGAGAAAATGTTTATTTTCCTGAAACATTGAAAATGCAGAACGAGGCATCGCGAGAACGGAAATTTTTAATAGATCTCACGAACCTGTAACTTTAGAATTCTCAAACCCAATTAAGGAATATTCCCGGACTTAAAAAAAGAACACTTTGAAATTTATAATATCAATCATTTTTACCAGAAAACGAACTTAAAAAGAATCCAAACATAATAAAATTATTAGTACAAATCATCTTAACAGCGAAGAATATAATTACGAACTGTATAAAAAGGAAAAAATAACACTAACGCCGACGACTATCTCGATAAGATAAACATGACCGAAAATGATTCCATTTTAGGTAATCCCGGTGAAATAAACGATATCGAACAATATTACGTGGAGACGACGAACAACCTGTAACAATCGAAGATTTAGACGATCTCGAACAAATATTTAATTCCAATCAAAATCAGTCTAATACTCCCGAAAATATAGAGCTACCCACGGCACGAGAATTGACGATAACGAAACAGTTCATTCTGGAGAAAACTGATACTTAATATTCCGATAACCGAAAACGCAGTAATTTTATACCAATCAAATAATATTTAATCAAAAACACTCCGGAAATACCAATAATTAAAAAGCACACCCTTTGAAATCAAACCAGGAAAACTGTCCATCTTTCAAAGAATTTCGAAACCGAAATAATTAAATTTTTAAAGAGTACGTTGACCCAAATAAAACTATTGTTTACATATACAAAATTCTGAAATCAATCTGTTACCCCAAATTTTAATATTTTAGCAAAACTTTTAAAAATCATTCTTAATTATTAATTTCAAATACTTTTTTTAACCGATATACTTAGAAGGAAGACGTAAAAATTACTAAAACACTTCCACGAAAACATGTCATCGAGGCATTAACGAAGTATTAATGGACCTTAAAACTCAATATTTTTGGCCCGGTATGAAACGCATATTATAGAAACATAAAAATTGCGAAACTTGCCAAAGAAAATAGATCGACACCCTCCAAAAATAAAATTTGCTCTAACAGCAACCCTTCACAACCCTTAGATGCAATTCATTTAGATACCTTTCGTATCAAATACAAAATTTTTGACAATTATTGATTATTTTCAGATACGGACAAGTTTATATTTTAGAACCCGTTTGCAATGCTGCAACAGTGTTCGAGCACTTTTCATTTTAATTTTTGGTTTTATCAATAAATGGATAAAGCACAATTTAAAAAATCATTTTAATTGATTTTTGTAAACTACAAATATCAATTTACATTTTACCACACCAGGTAACTCTAATAGCAACAGTCCTGTAGAACGCCTACACTCTACACTTTTAGACAATATCGAGTTTTAAATTTAGAACGACCAAAAATAAGTATCAAAAGATAATGAAATATGCAATTATAGGATATAACAGCTCAGTACACAGTGTTACTAAACAAGCCCTTTTGACGTCATTAATGGTCGACTTAAAGCCATTGATCCTTTTAAAACCGACGAAATGATTCTAAATCAATTTATTAGTGATAGACGCGATAGGTTAAAAGTTTTTATAATAAAATTCACGAAACTAGTCTTACTGCGAAAACACGCGTAAAGAAAACGCAACAAAACGGAAGACCCACCTACACATACCCCGATACACAAGCCTACATTAAAAATAAAAGAATCACGCAATAAAGCTAAACAAAAAATTTTTAAAACAAAAATTGCGGAAGATTTAAAGAAAATAAAAACTAAAAAAGGCAAAATTTTACACAAATCACAACTTAAAAGACCACGTACTAACACTCAACCTTTCCACAGGACATCGACACTCAAACACATGACCAACCTCAACCTTCGCAGTTACGCTACTGATAACAATTAATATGATATCCTGTAAAGATATAAAATAACATCTTTAAAATTCCCATTACTCCCCTTTATTTAGGAAAAGCCAAAATAATGAAAGTAAACATACCTTTATACATTACGAGAAAAACCCTTATTAATAATTAAAAATATAGAAAACTTTTATTTTGCTGTAGAAAACGCAATAATTCGCCTAATTATACAAATAATTATTGCATTTTAACGTATTACCTAACATGCTTTCGCATACAAAATATTTGATTTTAAACCTAGAATTGTTTAATATAACCCTCATAATCGTTCTAAACGTGGATTAATCAATATTTTGGAAAAGCCCAAATGGCTTTCGGAACCAACAGAAGACGGGGAAATACGAAAAGCATATCAATTTTGAAAATAACCAATTATCAGAAAATAAAGAAATATCCATTCAAATTTCGCTAACAAAACAACTTATTGAAACTATAATCAAACAATCACTCCTTGATAAAAATCAAAAGTTAATAAAATCGTATCGAAAATTTTGAAAAAAGTAAATAAACCATTAACGACATCGTAGGTTTTTATGGGCAGAAAATAATTAGGTCAAATTATATTAAATTGCCAAAATTTTTACTTTTCTTGATAATTTAGAAAATGCCATTATGTTCAAAACTAAACACATTGCATAGTACAGTAATTTCGGCTACTAATAGACAACGTCTTAACATACTTAAATAAATTATATCAAAAAGAAAAATTAATTTATTTTAAAAATATTATATCTTACTATCAGTTAGCAGGCCTACAAGTTAGTTTTCCAAAAAACAAAATAATTTTTGCAATACATTTTCCAATATTCTTAAAGAGATCTTCGATAATTATCACCTATACCCAATTCCCAAACCAGTAATAATTGTCCCCAAACAACCCACCTTATACTTGGCACAGATAAATTACAATATGGTAACGAAAATTGTCCGCTTTGAGCAGACCTACATTTGCCAAAATCACTTGGAACCATCAGGAACACTTGCATTGGAACCCTCATTAAAGAAGCCGAAAACCAAAGGGTTGCCACGCCCTCAAAGTTCAACCAAAGAATATCGTCAAATCAATCAATAATCAAACGTATTAGCATAAGGGGATAAATCCACTGAAAATCCACAAAAACTGCCAATCAAACAACTGAAATAATCACTGATCCAACATCATTGAAATACCGCCAAATTGCCAGATCAATATTTTAGATCACCAAAAAAAAAGAAGAAATAATTATGGGGACGGCGAGCACCAGAAATTAAAATTGGGATTTAAAGAAACTATTTAAAAGAAGATCCAATCAATCTAAATTGATGATTTGGAAACTATTCATAAATTACAAGAAAATAATTTTTGAAAATCCAACCCAAAAGCAAATTCACCCAGTTGATGGAGTTTTAATACCATTTTTACAATTAACCCTTATTGTTATTTTCGATTGGATGGAAAATTCATCAAAGAAAAAAGAAAATCGACGAAAAACTTAACTGCTCTTCTATAGTATTTTCACGGCTTCTGCTTAGAGGAATTGGCAAGTATTATTCCTTCTCTGGCAGCTCCCAACAGAGCAACACGTAGTGCAACTTTATGCATCCTTTTACGGTTCAGTTAGAAAGGCCCCGAACTTCCCGCTTTCTTCGTTCCTTTATTCCTAGTGTGCAAGACTATGAAACCTGCTGCCCGCAGAAGTTTTTCCTTCTCCTCCCAATCTCCAAAAATTTAAGTCCCGTGTGAACAAACTCCCTCTCACCACACTGAAGACACCCACGGTACGTTAGTACTTAGGCATCAGCCTTCGTGGACTGTCCCAAGATAAAAAAAATATATATATTCCAATCATTAATATCCCATGCAAAAATATTCCATAGAAAAAAAAATTCCATGCAAAAATATCCTATAAAAAATATCCCATAAACATCCTATGGCAAAAACTTTCTAATACAAAAATATCCTTATTTTTCCCATTATGTGTAACCAAAACTAACCACAACTCACCACCATCATCTTCCATATTGCTAGTACAAACATTTGCTTTGAATTTCTTTGTATTGTAATTAACACATCGCCATCAAAACTAACCACAACTAACCATTGCAGAGCACGTGTTTGTGCTAGCAAGGAGGATATGGAGTTGTGGTTAGTTGATGGCGATGTGTTATTTACAATAAAATGCAGACACGGTTTGTACTGCAATATGGAAGATAATGGTTAGTTGTGGTAGGTTGGTTACACATAATGGGAAAGATAAGAAATTTTTGTATAAGAAGTTTTTGCCATGGATGTTTTATAAGATATATTTTTATAGTATGTAATTGTCATGAAATTTTTTGTAGGATATTTGACAGGGATAATGATCGTGATATGTAGACTAAGATTTTCTGACAGGAAATCATTCAGAATTTCTCTTGATGGACTATAAACGGATTTATTAAAAGAGCAGTTTATGTTAGCTGCTGGAAGGACTTACATTGACTAACTCTTAAAAGCAGAAGCCATGGAGTGCTTTAAAAAAAAAACTAAGTTTTGGCAGTAACTTTACATTTTTAAATGAGTTTTTTTTTTAAACTTACTAAATTGAATATTTTAAAAACAAAATGGGTTAATTGACCAAAACTCAAAGAATAATTGTGTTGATAATGATTTGATGTAGTGATCGTGTTAGGACTCATAGGGAAGTTTGCGAAATATTTAATATGTAATATCCAGCCGTTTAAATATCACAATCCGCCCTAAGCACAAATGAGTAAAAATTTAGAGAAACAGGTTATGTACGAGATCTTTCTAGGTTTGGTTGGCCTTTAATTTCTAAAGCAAGGAATTAAATATAATTTTGCACATAAAAAAATATATATCGAAATCGTCTCCTAAAAACATTTTGAACAAATAGAAATATCTTTCATACAAAATAAAATTAATTCATGAGCTCAACGAAGATGGAGCAGATCATTGCTTAGACTCTTTTGAAACCTTAATAAATATTTACAATATTGGTCATCGTTTTTTCCATAGAATAAAAATTTCTGACGGATTAACCTTCTCCCTGAAGAAAGTGGTAAAAAGACAAAATTATCGCTACTGGTCCTCCACCAATCAACAAGGCCATACCCAATATAAACGATGTGTTGGGCCGGTATTGTGGGGGACAGTGTAATAAGGCCGTATTTCTTTGATGGTGCGCTAACAGGTCAACGATTTGGATTTTTTAAGGATTGTATTAATCCTCCCTTTATGTCGAAGGGTTTCAAATGTGAACAACCCAAATGTTCCAGCACAGTTCAAGTATTTACTTGACTCACGAGTAAAGTAGTTTTAAAAAATCTTTGTTGTTGATATCTATTTTTGAATAAGCATTTTTAATAAACGAATTCTTCATAAAATTGATAATTTCTCACTAATTTTTTTCCTTAAAATTCATTTTTTTTAACTGCTAGATCTAACTGGTATTGTAGATGTACTTATCAGTAAATGACTCTGTTATTCGGCTAAAATATTTTTTTTATTTTATAAAGTTTTTTTTGTTGAAGCCTAGATTTACAGTTCGACGTTGTCGTTTTCATTCATCGTTTAACATTCATAGTTTACAGGTTAAAAAAAAAATTTCATTTATCAATTTATACTTTTTATTTCTTTTCCGTTTGCAGTTTGCTTAACGTTCGAGTTAATCAACTTTTTACTTTTCCGTTTGAAATTATTTAAAGCCAATCTTAGGATGTTATAACTATGTTTAATGGCTGTTTGTATTGTTCATTTTTTTATAACCCTATTTTTTATTTACCATTTCATTTTCTTGTTTGTCTTGTTTATATTTGTATAAATTACTTTTTAATTATGATAATTTACACTGAGCGTCACCTGTAATTCCAGCGAATTCGCTAGTGGAAATTATCATAATTAAAAAGTAACATTCGCCAAGCAAAAAGACATGCAACACATTAAAAAAACTAGACATTCTAAAATAAAAGCATCAAATGTTTACAAAGATTTACGCGCAAACCAAATGTCACTTCAGATTTACGCGTAATATTATAAAAAAAAGGAATGTTTAAAATCCTGTTACCTTCGCCATTTTTTTAAACTTTAATATTTAGAAAAATGTCCCCACTTAATTTTTTTAACATTCGCTTTTTTTTCTAAAGATAACTATTTAAAAAATAAATTGATACCTCATTAGTTTTTTTAATATGTATTTTTTGACTACAAATTTAAAATTTTAAATGAAAATTGCAAAAATAAATTCCACGAAAAAGAAGATTTCAAAAATTAAAATGACCAAAATTGAGCAATAAATGTGACTTAAATACACTTCCGTGTAACAAAACTTATCTCAATATCTCAAAGAGAATTCAATAAATGTAAAATAAACAATTAACCACGGAAATGGTTATATACTCTGTATTATGAAAAAGAAGCAATTTCGAAACAATATTCATTTATACTTAACTTTTTTCATACATTTTTAGATGTAGATTCTGCCCTTTTATCTTGCTCACAACATTCTGTAACACGCTGTGAACTATTCGTCGTTCACCGAAGCTTGACCAATTTCTACGGTTCATCAAACGGCAGCAAGATAATTTTCTTGTCGTTTAAAATTATTGCAGCTTCTTAATCGTTTCTTTATCTTACCGGGTATTTTACGGCAACCTCGATGTTTCACCGCGTTCCGTATGTTTTTGTGTACCATAACTCTAATTTCAAGCACTCTTGATGTTTGCCCATGTATAGATAATATTAAAACCACAACAATTTGTAACACTTCAAGTTGTTGTCATAATTTGACATTATTAGGATTAATAATGGCTAAGCTGATGATGGTGTTGTTAATTTAACTTTAATTTAATATTTGTTACAAAACAATTTCTACCTATAAAATAAACAAACATCAATGGCTACTTATAATTTTACACAAGAAATTGCGTTAACGGTACATCTCGTAAAAGTTTACAGCCCATAAACCAAAAAAAGTTACAGCTTCATTCCCCACAAAAGAATATAACAACATGTAACTTTTATAACACTAGTGAAATTTGAATGTTTCGCAATAAATATTTTATATATCTGTAAAAGTAATCTTGTTTTTTTTTTAATGTCTAGCTTTTTTTTAATGATGCAAAATTTAGCATCTCATAGTAAATAAAAGAAAAAATTTTTAGTTTTAGTTCTCAGTCATATCAGAGATAGCAAAAAAAATACCTCCACCACTGCAACCTTACCAGATTTATTGTGGTTTCTCCTATCATTCTTTAGAGTACCTTGTTCAAGCCCGTCTTCTTAACTAGACTTCAGAGACTTGACGCTGACCACTCCATATATCTTGCCGGTTTTGGGTTTTCCTCACCAAGCCTAGTAAACATATGCCTACATAGTGCTTCGCAGTGGCACCACACATGTACGGCTGTTTCTTTAGCCTCCTGGCAGAACCTACACAGGCTATCCTCCACCAGGCTTATTCTTTCCAGGTGCTTATTGAGTTAGCAATGTCCTGTTAGTTGACCTACCGTTATCCTTACGACCTTACAACTGTGGCTCAGTAGGTCCGATGTAAACTTGGCCGAGCAGGTCTTAATGAACTGCCTTTGCCTGTCGTTGTCCTGGTGTTTGTACCGACCAGCTTTAAAACTGTCTGTCTACCCAATTCTTAATAGATGCTTTAAAGAGGTCTGCCGAGATTCCACAGAATGGCTCCGGGCTATCATTTCCATGGCTGATTGCTGAGATTTACAATTTGCCATACACAAGCTTACAAAGAAGAGTCTTTGTTTTCCGGAGGTGTCATTAAGACACTTGTTGGCAGCCAGTTTTGAACGAGAATGCTAAAAAGCTTTTAGATGCTAAGAAAAAACTAAAGACTGATGACAAAAAATTTGGAGATAAAGAAAAATAAAGCTACGCCTAGAATAACAAGTAAACCAAAGAATTTGGAATTGTAGTTTCTGCTTAGAAAAGTTCATTTATCCACCATCAGATGATCGAATTCTGTACCATCTATGCGAAGAATAGGGCCCCGAAAACTGTGCTGATATGACAGGGAAAAAGGGCCCTTATTTATGTGATTTATACTAAATATTGATCTCATTATTCAGTAATACCATTTTGGTCATTAACATTAAATTTGATTTAACTGTATGTTATGTACAATTCTACTTAAGAGAATTGGGGCGATTCGAATATTACTGTCTTTTAAGTTTTTAGTTAATATTTGGAAAAATTTATAAACAACTTAGATTTTAAATGTTAATTGTGTTGCTGAACCATTTTGTCAATAAAAGTTACATATATTACGCTTTAGTATTGTTTTCATATCCCTAAAAAAATGATTCGATTCTCCTCGCTCTACTCTTTATTTATTTTTATTTTATTTAGTCAGTTTAAATGAAAAACTTACCCTACTAAAAGAAACTACGTCACTGTGTTTACAAAGGTAAGAGTAATGGTTTTAATAATCGGAAGAACAATGAGACTGTGTAGCGCTCGGGACTAAAAGTAGCCTTTTAACCTCTTGTCGAACATTTTCCTGGTGTCAAAGGTGAATTACTCTTATAAATTAAGTGATTATCTTTAGGCAAGATTCCTGTTATATTTCTCTTTTCTCGCATAAAAGACGCGTTTTGGTTAGCGATCATGATGAAAGTAATAATTTTAGAAAAATTTAATTAAATTACTTAGAAAAATAATAATGTAAAATATAAGCTCCATTTAAAAAGTTTTTTTTTCTTATGTGTTTATTATTATGACAATCTATTCAATACACGTTCTATTGTTAAAAACCTTTGTGTACTTTCCAAGTTATATATGAGTTTATCAATTATTTTAATGTTGAATGTTAGTAGTAGCAAGAATATCTTCTTAAAAGGATTTTTTAAGATTCAAAATATTTTAAAAATTACAGCTAAAGTTGAAAATGAAAATGAAGCTAGAATCGAAAGTTCTTAGTTTCGAGCTTCAAGTTGTCCTAAAGACGAAAGAAGTGCACGTCTTTTGGAAAATACATGGAAAATTCTTAACTGACTTATAAAGACATAACGGATTTTCATGGAAACGCACTTTAGTCCAGTTTAAGTGTGTCACGGTTAGTTTTTATTCCTAGGTTTGTTTTTAATAATTTAGTTTGTTTACCTTAATGCAGTTCGGTTTTAATTTTTTTTTGCAGATTATTTTCGGCAAAAGGCTCCAAATTTTATTGTAATTGCTGGGTTACTTCTGTCTTTCTATCGCCTTTGGTATCCTACCTTATGCTTTACGTTGCTTTTTCCCCTCGCAGTATGGTGTACTAAAAAATTAACATAAGATACCTCGAGTCGATAACTGGCCTTAATTTTGTTCGGTGCAACTTTAATTTTGAGGTATATCTTTCACTATTGACTAAACCAAGCTTATTAAGTAGGTTAGATTCACTTTGTATAAATCAATAGTTTCTAATTTAAACAGGGACTTACCTTTAAAGTGTTGATATTTTGTCAGGGGTTCGTAACCAAATTTTGTTTCTCTAGGTATTCGGTATGGTTTTTCTCCCTATATACAATCCTCGACAGCTTGTAGGTTTGTCTAGAAATTACATTTCCTTAGCAGTTTTGCTTTTATTGGCTATGTAGGAAGGGTTGTTTACATTACCTTCCGTATTTACCTTAGTTTGTTTACTTTTATTTTCCATTCCCAACAGTTGTCGTGGGTTCACAAGGGCCAGCGCAGTTTCCTTTGCCTCTAGAGTCTCTTTTGTACAAGTTCTTTGTATTTTATCCTCTTTGCATTAAAATTGTAAACATTTATTATTCTGGATTGTTGTATAATTTTGTTTGAATATATTTTTGACAAGACAGATGACAGTTCGAGGGAATGTTATTTGGGCAGCGTGGGTTGCCTACCACGCTCCACACTAAATGTTGTAACGATGTTGCCAATTTGGGGACGAGAAAATTCCTAGAATTAGCAGCGATGTGCGTGCGCCCACTGGTACTTTTTGAGAAGGACAAAGGGCCATCGGCCATGTTTTACCACTTTCACGTCAATCTTCAAGCCGAGAACTAGGAAAATTTGCAGCTACTGGTATTCAAGCCATCTTTGTAGGATTTGTGCTGCAAATTTCCCAAAAATCTTTCCCGATTTAAGTTACCTTTGGTTTTGTGTAAATTTTGTTGGTTTGCGTTGCCTTTTGGCTGTTTCGGGAAAGAAATCTGCATTGCAGGACTTGTAGTTCGACGCCGCAGGGATCACGTGTCAGTTGAAAATACCCCTTAACATCTTGGGTAAGTTCTTCTAGACTTATTCTAACTGAGTATTTTCCGTATAAAACGGTACATTAATAGATTTATTTGGGTTTTCTTACGACGCGCTGGTGGTTCAGGGGATTTTCATTATTTTTTATATATTACGTCATGCGTTGGGCAAGTCGAATTTCAGTAAGAATTAATTATTAATTACCCTAATTACACCAATTTAAGGGGTTTGTTGTGGTCAATTTATTGCAAAAATCGCAGTTTTATTAAATTATTCTTTTTTGTTGTTTTTTTGACAGTTACGTTAATTGGCTACGCTAATTAGCGTTAAAGTTTTAATAAATCGCCGTTAGATGGCGCTTGTGTATATATTCTTTGTTTCTTTTAGTATTAATTAATTTTCTGGGGTTAAATTACCTTCTTTTGGTAATAAATTTTTAATTACTAAGTTTTCTTGTCATAATTTTTCTTTTTGAGACTTTTATTCAGGGTATAAGTATCTGGGTGACTGTTCGAGACCTATTTATTATTTAAATTGTCAATTTAGTAGGCCGGAGAGGCTTTTGTCATACTTAACAAAAATTAGTTATTTATTTTTTTTACCTTATTTAATTAGTTTTGGGCTTTAGTTAAGCCAAGATGGCTTATACCTACGATTAAATACAATCGTATGGGATTTTTATTTTACACGAGTTAAGTGATTGTTAATTAACTTTTGGTAGCTAGGGAATATGTTCTTTTTTTTTGGTGCCAATGGAATAGGGCATAATTTTTTTTGTAAACTAGTTTACTAAAACAAGTTTTTTTTTGTTATCTTAATTTAATAGGATTTTTTATTGTTATATGTTTAATTAACGTTGCTTACTTAATAAGTATTTTTTTTTTGTTTACTGAAAGGTCTCGAACCAAGCACCAGATTTTAAAGTTTTCTTATATTAACCTTTTTTTTAATGAAACACATACAGTATGGGATTTGAGGGAATTTTCTTGGGATTTTTAAAGTCGCTTAATTATCTTACGTTTTATTGGGTTTTAATTAGTATTGAATTTTGTAGGGTTCTTCGGACGGGCCATTATTCTGCTGGGCCATTAATTTTTTTGAAACAGTTTTCGCTTTGGTTTGGAGGGGCCATCAATTTGGTAGAAGTTTTCTTGGGACGGGTCAGAGATAGTGACCATTTAACTGTTAATGTGTTGTTTGTAGTTTTGGACACCATCCCTCTTCACGGTGTAGTGGCTGGCACACCTGCCATCACTTGGATTCAACAAAACAGGCAACATTAAAATTAACTTACTAACAATTTTTTTTAACACTTTTCAAGAAACAATTTAGGACTCTACCTTTTAAATTTTTACCATATTGTTATAAATTATTTGCGGCCTTTCTTTTATTTTTATTGTAATATTTTTTTTTTTTGGTAAATCTTAATTTTCTTATTGGTTTTCAAATGGTGCACCTGGTCATTAAATTATTGTTAATTAAATAAGCGGTATTTATATATTTTTATATTTTATATATTTTTTAAATTGTAGACTTATATTTTAATATTTATTTTTTATCAGTATAGAAAATTTAACAGTTATTAAGGCATTCACCATTTATTATATATATATATATAATATATATATATATATATATATTATTATATATATATATATATATATATATATATATATATATATATATATATATATATTATAAATAATTATAAATTAAATTTTGTAATTTCATAACCTAGCGCATTCACCATTTTATTTTGATTATTTTTTTTGTAAACTTTAAATTACAAATTTATAATAAATTAT
This sequence comes from Listronotus oregonensis, assembly GCA_019359885.1. Classification (NCBI taxonomy): domain Eukaryota; kingdom Metazoa; phylum Arthropoda; class Insecta; order Coleoptera; family Curculionidae; genus Listronotus; species Listronotus oregonensis. The sequence continues at coordinate 15,242 of JAHBCN010015151.1, forward strand.
ATTAACTATTTGTTTTAATATAGTGTTTTATTTGGCTCGCCTAGTGTCTCCTTTTTCTAATGTTAATATTGTTTAGTAAATTTTTCTTGTCTTGAGTGGTAGTAAATGTTGAACAGAGTTCCCAATTAAACCTTGGAAGGTCTCTGCTAGCCTGGCACCAAAAGCAAATGGCGCCCAGTTAACCCTACTCTCCGGCAAATGAGTTAGGCATTTTTGCACGCCCTTCTACTCACCTTCAGCTTTACTGTACTTGCTATTTAATTGTTATAATTTTATTTAAAGAAAATATAAAAAAAATATTTTTTTAAGGCTGCCAACGGCCAAATAAAAGTTGAAAGTGTTTTTAGGCCAAAACACTTGGGCCAAAGCAACTGCGTGACAAGTTAAAGTGTTTTTGAAATTGGCTAAAACTCTCAAGTTTCCCATTGGCAGATTCCTGCAACTAAATTTCTTGGATATTTTAAAAATAATTTGACATAGAATAAACCCGAAATATTTTATTCTAATCAACATTAAACGCCAGACAAATTATTTACTTTTTTGTTTTGGTATTTCATGTATTTATTATTAAGTTTTCTATTTTTCATTAAAAAATCAAATATCTTATGTAAATTTAATGTATTCTGTTGTTACTAAGAATAAATAAATAATATTGTTTTAAAACATATTATAAAATGGGGCGCTTTTCAAACCGAATAAATAAATAATGTGTCCTATTAAGGAATAGATAATTTTATGTCGTGAATCTTTGTTTAAATTTAAATCACTTTCTTAATTACTCTCTTAGATTCTACGTAAAAAAATACGCAAGATAGCAATTTTCCTTTTTTTAATAGAAAAAAAGCCACCAATATGGTCCTATTCTATCCTTGTTATATAGCCCTGTACACCATAACGTGTGCAAATTAAAAAGGCTCCAAAAAAAATCTATCCTGATACAACCTATTTTCTAAGACCAATAAAGTATCCCTTTGTAGTTTCTTCACCAGCATTTCAAAATATTTCTGAATATTGTAGGAAAATTCTAACTATATCTATTTAAACAGTTTAAGATCTACATAATTTGCTCCAAAATATTTTTACAGCAACAATAAGTGTCCTACAAGAAGAAAATAAGCACCTTCTTATAAAACAAAAACTACTTATTACATTACACCATCCTCCCAATGAGTATATTATACAAGCTTTATAAGTGGTCCACTCATCTTAATTTGTTTCCAAGGTTCAGAATTGGGGCGGTTCATTTTCCCGAGGTTTCATACACTATTTTAAAAAGAAAACAAAGCAGATATTTGTATTTTTTACTAATTTTCTTTATGTAAATTAATTTATTCATTTCAACGACAATTGAAAATGCCGTTAACCGTCATAAAATCATACTGTGCAAAATACGAGCTACACTTTAATTCATAATTTTAAAAATAGTGACTAAGTAAATGATTTTTAGGCCGCTGTGTACAAAGATACGCGGAGTTTAAATTGGTTTAAGGGCGTATGCTGCCACAATTTTACTTTATACATATGGTTTAAAATCGTATCTTATAAAACCAAATCAATTTGTTGTATAAAAGCTCCATAGATATATAGGGTTATTCACTATACAGCAAAAATTATTCCTGCGCCTTTTTTTCTTATAACTAAGGTTCTGTAGAGGTTGTTAGAGAATAACAAGGAACTTTCATAAGTATAGTAATTCGCTCTAATTGTCTTTTGTAAAGTAACAATAAAACCAGTAGTGATATATCAAACCTCTATAGGGGTTTAATAAAATATGTTTAGCTTAAAAATAATAGGTTATAAGGCAAATGTGCTGTTTGGGCTAAGCACACAAGCAGCTATAATTTTTATTTTGTACAACAAAAAAGTAATATATTTGTATTTTAGCCCAGACAAACATGAAGGTTAAAGAAGCCCATAACACTTAAGGGTCGCCGTATCACGTTCTTAAATCCCCTTTATATTACTATTTTCGTTGGCACTCAATTTTATTTGTCAGACATTTTCTCAGGATGAAAAATGTCGTAGCCAACTTTTGGACAGAGGTCACCTAGGGTTTAGTTCGGGCTATTTGTTTTTTCAGTTTTATAAATCGCAAACAATAATTTGCTATTGATTTTGCTTTAAGATTGTGGACAATTCCTCGATATAGATGTTTCTGTGAATATAATGTTTATCGGATATAAAAATCACTAAAATATTTGGCCTTCTAATGGTAATTAATAAGAAAAGTTATTTTAATATAAAATTAATGAAATGAGATATGCGTAAATTTATTTAAAATTGCTGTAAATATGGTGTAGTTAGGGTACATTTACTAATTGGGATAATACAAAAAAGAGTCAATTAGCAAATGCGAGGGTTTCTTTTTACATTCGGATAAAATAAGACTATAATTTTTATTTAGTTTACCGAAAACTTACATATAATAAAAAAAACTAAAATTTTAAGTTAAATTACCTAATAGTGGTTAGGAGGGAAGTAGTAAAAAGTTTTTTGGAAATCAAGTATTTACTTCTATCAAATATTAGAAATTAATACTTGATTTTCAAAATTTTAATAATAAAGGAAAAATCAAAACAGACCCATTATAAGCTTATTTTTACCATCCAAAAGATATAACGAAAACATATTTAATTTAACAGTCGTACAATCTTTAGAAAACAAAACACAATGGAATTTCAAATAACTTAAACAAAATTATATTATAATTAAATTAAATATATATATATATATATATTATATATATATATATATATATATATATATATATATATATATATATATATATATATATATATATATATATATATATAATATAAATATATATATATATATAATATATATATATATATATATATATATATATATAATATATATATATATATATATATATATATATAAAATAATATATATATATAATATATATATATATATATATATATATATAATATATATATATATATATATATATATATATATATATATATATATATATATATATATATATATATATAAAATATATATATATATATATATATATATATATATATATATATATATATATATATATATATATATATATATATATATATATATATTATTTGGTATTGTTTTCTTAAACCTTTTTATATTTCTTTATTTTGGTTAATTTTCTTGGGAATAGGTTCTAACAGAAAATTACGCTATAACATTTTAATTTTATTTGTTTTGACGTTTAGCCTTCATTTTCGAGGCATTATCAAAAAAAGTTTTCTTTTTCTATTCTAAAAACAAAAAAAAAACAAAGAATAAATATACAATACAATTATGGTACAAATGATACATATACAGTTAGAAAACTTAGTATTAAAAATAGCCACTCACATGCTTCTACAAAATACGACCCTTGAGAAACGTCTACATTTGATCTTTTAAAACAGACTGACTTCATCTGTATACGTCTTGTTTTGGAATGTAGTAAGTTAAATTGCATAAAAACTGTTAGATTTTTTGTTATAATTTTAAATGTATGATTCTTAACGCAGAAGTTAACTTTTGTATATTAAGGTTGGACTATAAGTTTTAGTTAATAATGTTGTTATAAATTTGGCCTAATTTATCTACATCGGTTTTGTCGTTAATTAACGACTGAACTTTATTTATTATATATATATATATATATATATATATATATATATATATATATATATATATATATATATATATATATATATATATATATATATATATATATATATATATATATATATATATATATATATATATATATATATATATATATATATATTTCTTATATTTAAATTAGGTGCTTCTTATGGGACGTAACGTTAGGTAACCGAATAAATAATAATATATCAATTATGAATTATAGAAAATAAAAATTTCATAGGAAATAGCAGTGATAAAAGTAAGGCAATCTTAACTATCTTTTAGACTATTTCTACAATGTTTGTGTATTTCTGTGGATTATTAAAAGAAATAAGGTTTACATTTAGGTACATATATATATATATATATATATATATATATATATATATATATATATATATATATATATATATATATATATATATATATATATATATATATATATATATATATATATATATAAAGGTGAAACTTATAGACCATTAGTTTAACGCACAAAGAGCAATAAACATCATTAAGAACATAGAAATTTACAAAACAAAAATCTGTCAACATGCACTTAATGATAATTACAAAGTAAACCCGAATAGTTCTAGTTACTCAATGAAGATAATTGTGTAACATTAAAACTTGATTACCTTTGCTCGACACTAAGGTAAATTTAGGGAAACTCAAAATCAATAAATTAGTACCCTTTTTATTTTAAAAAATAATAAATGAATGTGTCAAAATAAAATATTCTGTAAATTATGACGCAACTTCATAAATTGTAACAAAAACCTTCCAAAATTTTAAACAAAATTAAATTATTTTAAATTTTAATTCTTATTTAAGTTGTGGCAAATTTTCTTGGAATCCTTTAATTTCGAAAATCGTGGCCGGCTTGGCACCAAAAAGTTAATAGGTTTTTTAAATTGTTAAATTTTTTTTTTTTATTTGACTCAGACGATCCATAAGTTCGTAAAAGTCAATTTATTCTGTGTACCCACAGAATCAATATGGGACCATTCCAATGATCCCATCAGGCAAGTAAAAAAGATTTTCTTAAACCCGAATCCGCCACAATAATGTAGATCATACCTACAACATATATTTCTTTCTAGTTATTTAAAAGGCAGTAGAAAGTTTACCTTGTACCAAATTCTAAAGTTCTTGAAACAAAACAAACCTATGTGCGATGGAGAGTGCAGACTCTCTTACAAAAGATTTTTAAAAATTTATTTTACATAATTGGAACAAGTCCATTAAGTTCTTTGTGCCCAGGTCTGTAATGATGCACTTTCTTCTAACAGTTTTTCTTTTTTGCGGTCTGCCATTTAAACTTTATGTTGGCTTTCCGGTTTTCTTTTAAATCGATTTTCCAACTTCTATTAAATTAAAGCTTTGATAACACAGGGCTTAGTACTGACATCAACTATATTCCCTTTACAACCCTGTTTAAGCCTATTAATAATGTTGCTGACAATAGAACCCTTAACTCTAGTATTAATTTATTTAGATATCTAATAATTATTAAGAAAATAGTCGCAGTCACTATTCTGGAAAAGTCAAAGAATACTGACTTTTTGTGTTTAGACATTGTAGTTATTTATTTTTAGCTTCTTCTATTCTACAATTTTAATCGCAAGTTTTTTATAAAAACTATATGAATTTTGTTGTTACTTAAAATAAATAGAAACTGAATAATATTTGAACGTACTAAAAAATAAGGCGCTTTTAAAAACAAACCAATAGAAAGCCTTATTAATTTTAATTTTAAAATTTTAAGCTTTTATTTGAGTTGTTATGTTTGTTGTATCTTATTGTATATTTTTCGGGTCAAAGGTTGCAATGAATTTTAACGCAATAATCCTTAACCGATTAAGCTGAAATTTTGCAAACACTTTTAATTTTATGGCAATGCGTGGTTAGCGCTCCCACTCCCATGATATGGGTATAAAATAAAACGGTTCTTTAAGAGAAAAACAAAAAATAAATTAGCGTTACTTTAATATGGTAGACTTGCATCTATAAACTAAAAAAAAAACAATAATAGTAAAAAACATTTTAAGAAACAAGCTTTTATTTACTTGTACTTAAAAGAAAAAAATTAAGATATTAGAGCTTGTGGCGAGTTTTGCGTACTTGTGTGTTTATAAACATACAATAAGTAACTAGATCTTGACATAGCTAATTCTAAGAAAAAGGTTATAGGTTTCTGTTTTTAAAAATGGGTAAATCTGGCGACAAGTTTATATATCATATAAATTGTGTAATGTAATAAATTAATTTGTTTAATTTAATTTAATAGTATATTATTTAATATGGAGAAAAAGTAATAATTTTTATGCCGTGCTCGTGTTTAACAGCCAAATAAAGTGATGCTGGTAATAGAGCGTAAACCATAAAAAGTAACTTTTATGCAAAACATCTTTCTCTAATAGTTATAATTTTTAAAAATAAGTGGGCTCGCAAGGCGGC